>PPLL03000020.1:0-178996 GCA_003706475.3 Insectozyma corydali
CAGTCGAATGTTGTTGGAAAGGAAGTACTTCAACTAGAAGAAATCAATGAAAGGATTCTCGAGCTAATTTGCAATTATATGGATGCACAAACACCTAAAACTGGTTCCGTATTATCTGTCGATGTAGACCAAGTTGTTCCTCAACAGAATAATGAAAGGGGAGAGGGAGGTTTTAGATTGTTGAAAGCTCATGGGGACGAAACTGAAACTGAAATAAAAGAAGCACCTCCTTTTTCATTATTCCTAAGAAAATATGCATCGGTAAAGGAAATATCTTCAATCAAGAATTTTTTTGAAAAGGTCTGCAAAGCAGAACCAACCTTCAAGAAACCAAATTTCAAGAAACTAGTTTTTGAGAAACCAAATTTTAAAAATCTAACTTTTTCAAAGCCGGTATTCAAAAAATTAAATTTACATTTCAAAAAAGATTTGTTTCACGAACGGAATGAATCATCTGATCCTACCGACGAAGAGGGTTTGAACATCGTAAATGAAAGACTTGAATGCGATCTGACAGTCGAAGCCTCTGATGAGAGCTATGATGACAGTGTCGTTCTTTATTTCTTGGATCCTTTATCACCTACTAGCCAAGATCATTCTTCCAAATTTAATTATGACGAATTACTTTTAAACGAAAGATATTTGAGAAGAATAGTTGTAGAAAGAGATGTGAAAAATTGTTTACAAATTAAAGCGAATAATCAGTTGAGAAAAATTTTAGAAGTAGGTGCTTCACAATTAGAAGAATCACAAACCCCATTCATCAGTCCAATTGAAAATGTCGAAAATATCCAAAGTTGGTCGCTCGAAGAATTAGAGGATGCTCGTAAAGCATTGAAGAATCAACATACAAGATTGCAAGTTGAAAATGAGCATTTGCGTATTATGTTAGTTTTGCTTAGAAATTTAGACCTTGAAATTTTGGACAGGATCGGTTTTAAACCCCAAGAAATTAATATCGAAGATATAATTGACAGTTACAAGTTAGAAATTGATGATTTAAAGATCAAGATCGACGAATCGGACTCTCAAATTAAAAAGCTACGTTCAAGAAACAAATGGAAAACGCTTATAAGATCAGTAAGAAATAAAATGAAAGAAGATGAGACTGATGATGAAGCTCCCAAAATGCCTGAAATTGATGAAGATGGTAAGCTTGACGTGGAGGCTCTTCATTTGTACACTCAAGATCTACGAACAGTTTATGAGAAGAAGTCGATGGAGTTGAATACCTATCTTGGGAAAAAGGAGACTTCCTCAAAAAGTGTTGACTCACAATTGATTTTATTGGAATTGAAGCAGGAGTTTAGAAATATTTTGAATGCATGCTCACTGTCCGTTGCTCGAGGTGACAAAAATATTTCAGAAAGTGTAACTGATGTATCGGCTGATTTTGATAATTACAAGTTAAAAATTGATGATTTGAAAAACAAGATTGAAGAATTAGACTCTCAAATTAAAGAACTACTTTCAAGAAACAAATTCAAAAGATTCATAAGATCATTAAATAAATTTATAAGATCATTAAAAATAAGAAACAAGATAAAAGAAGACAAGAATAATGATGAAGCACCCAAAATGCCTGAAGTTGATGAAGATGGTATGCTTGACGTGGAAGCTCTTAATTCGTACCTTCAATATTTACGAACAATTTATGAGAAGAAGTCGATGGAGTTCAATACTTATCTTGGAAAAAAGGAGACTTCTTCAAAGAGTGTTGTGACGTACTTAGTAGAAGATCAAGCTATAAAGAACAATGAAGATACAAATGACAAACCAAATGAATCACCTGATCCAACCCACAAAGAGTGTTTGAACATCGTTGATGAAAGACTTGAATGTACCCCAAAGAATGTAACTGGTGTATCGGCTGACGTTGATAAATACAAGCTAGAGATTGTCGATTTGAAAAACAAGATTGAAGAATTAGACTCTCAAATTGAAGAACTACGTCCAAGAAACAAATGGAGCACCTTTATGAGATCATTAAAGATAAGAAATAAGATGAAAGAAGATAAGAATGAAGATGAAGCACCCGAAATGCCTGAAGTTGATGAAGTTGGTATGCTTGACGTGGAAGCTCTTCGTTTGTACACTCAACAATTACGAACAATTTATGAGAAGAAGTCGATGGAGTTGAATACTTTTATTGGAACAAAGGAGAATTCTTCTAAGAGTGTTGTGACGAGCGTAGTAGAAGATCAAGCTATAAAGAACAATGAAGATGCAAATGACAAACCAAATGAATCACCTGATCCAACCCACGAAGAGGGTTTGAACATCGTGGATGAAAGACTTGAATGTACTCCAGAGAATATAACTGGTGTATCGGCTGACATCGATAAGTACAAGTTAGAAATTGATGATTTGAAAAACAAGATTGAAGAATTAGACTCTCAAATTGAAGAACTGCGTTCAAGAAACAAATGGAAAACCTTTATGAGAAAGATAAGAAATAAGATAAAAGAACATAAGAATGATAATGAAGCACCCAAAATGCCCGAAGTTGATGAAGATGGTATGCTTGACGTGGAAGCTCTTCATTTGTACACTCAACATTTACGAACAACTTATGAGAAGAAGTCGATGGAGTTGAATACTTATTTTGGAAGAAAGGAAACTTCTCCAAAGGTTGTTGTGACGAACTTATTTGATTATCAACCTATAAAGAACAATGAAAATGCAAATCAAAATGGAGTCAAACCTCAAAGAAGAACTCTTGACATTGCAATCGATTTTTGTATGTTAGATATAAATGATTTAGAAATGAAGATTGAAGAACTAGACGCTCAAACTAAGGAACTACTTTCAAAAAACAAATTCAAAAAATTTATAAAATCATTAAAGAAATTTATAAAATCATTGAAGATAGGAAACAAATTGAAAGAAGATAAGAATGATGATGAAGCACCCAAAATGCCTGAAGTTGATGAAGATGGTATGCTTGACTTGAAGGCTCTTTATTCGTACCTTCAGTATTTACAAACATTATATGAGAAGAAGTCGATGGATTTGAATACCTATCTTGGAAAAAAGGAGACTTCTTCAAAGAGTGGTGTGACTGGAGAAGCATAAGATCAATCTATAATAAACAATTTGAAGCTGGAGATTAAAGATTTCTCATCGTCTGTTGATGGTTGTGACAAAATTGGTTCAAAGAACGTAACAGGTGTATCGGCTGTTAATCAAGTTTCGGTCAAAGGTTTCAAACGCATCAATGTTTTCAAAATACCCAAGAACTCTTTCAATATTTTCAAAGAAAATAAAAATGTAGAGATCTTACACGATGAAGAACCAGTTCTAAAAGGAAAAAACTCGACTCAATTACCTATTGATCTTGTTCCGGAACTGGTTCAAAATCAACGTTGTAAGATAAATGAAGGGTTTAAATTAGCTTGGAGAGTTTTGAAGAAGCTTTTCAAGCATGCAAATGAAGAAAATGAGAACATAGTTGATGACGTACTGATACATCATGAAGAAAATGAAAACATAGTTGATCACGTACCGATGCAACAGGACTCCACACAGACTGATGAAAGAAAAGATGTCTTTAAGTCACCTGCTAACATTAGAAAGTTGTTTACTATTCCAGATGAATCGAAGAAGAGTATATCGAGATCTAGTTTTTGAAATATGTTTGTTGACGAGGGCGGAGGAATTTTTGTTTCTTATCGAGGTTGAGTTCTTGAAGTTATATTTGTTGATGAGAGCATAGAAAATTCAGTTTCTTATCGAGGTCTAGTTCTTGAAATCATGTTTGTTGACGAGGGCAAAGAAAATTTTGTTTCTTATCGAGGTCAAGTTCTTGAAAGTATGTTTGATGACGAGGGCTGAGGAAATTTGGCTTCTTATCGAGGTTATGTTCTTGATTTCATGTTTGTTGACGAGGGCAGAGGAAATTTTGTTTCTTATCGAGGACAAGTTCTTGAAAGTATTTTTGATGATGAGGAAATTTGGCTTCTTATCGAGGTTTAGTTCTTGGAATTGTGTCTGCTTACAAAGGCTGAGGAAATTTATCATCTTATCGAGGTTTGGTTCTTGAGATTATGCTTGTTGACGAATGTTGAGGAAACTCAACTTTTTAACGAGGTCTGGTTCTTGAGAGTATGTTTGATGAGGGTGAGGAAATTCAATTTCTTAACGAGGTTTAGTTCTTGAAAGTATGTTTGTTGACGAGACAAAGGAGATTTTATTTCTTATCGAGGTTAAGTTCATGAGGGTATGTTTGTTGCCGAGAGCTGAGAAGATTTAATTTCTTAACGAGATTTAAGATTACGTTTGTTGACGAGGGCTGAGGAGATCTAGTTTCTCAACGAGGTTAGGATTGAGAATTACGTTTGTTGATGAGTTTTGAGAATTAACGAGGTTTACTTCGTGAGTTTAAGTTTGTTTTTAACATTTATTTAATATAATATTTTCTCTTAACTCTCTCTTCGCCCTGAAGTTTCAGTAGTCATCTCGTAGAGACTCCCTAACGATGAATTCTGATCGAGTTGAACTACAACATTAGTTCTCTAGTCATATTGATTTCAAAATTTGAGTGAGTGCAAAATATGAATCGAAGTTCTAATGGCCATCTGACCAGATATCTAGAGAATGGTTCAAGCAAGAAAGTACTACTAATTCTAAAGTGAGTATTAATGTAACAGAAGTTTCTAAAACTTGGTCTCACTGCGTGAAATTTACTTTGTACAATAACTACATGGATAATTTCGCTAGTTCTGATCTTTGAGGTTGATATAAGTTCATTTTCAAATTGACCTTCAAAGCTAAACGAAAATTAAGGTATTCGACTGATTTTTGAATATCCTAACTCACTATCTCCAACAGTTTACTTTGAGATATCCACGAACCTTCTGATATAATAATAAACTGGTATTACGGGCAGCAAAAGAAGCATCAAGTTTTAAAACAAATGCAAGTTAAATAAAATGAACAGTTTGAGATCAACAGCAATGTATTGGTGATCAATTAGTCTTCAAATTGCTTTCAGTGATTGATACAATTTAATGAATTTGAATTTCATTTCTTTCTCTTCCTTGAGTAAATGCTGAACAAGTACGTCCATGTAGACTCTCTCAATAGTACTACATCGATGCTCAAATGCATCTCCATGAGAAGGATAGTTATGAAAGCCGTGATTCACAAAGATGTACTCGATTACAATCGATTGAAGTAATGGCTCTTTGACTTATCGTCATTTGAAACTTTCATTTGATTTTCATTTCACATCGGATCCCAAGAACACAATCAATTTATCTCATTTTCAATATTGAACTTGAACGTTTTCAAAAAATTGATTTTATCAATATTATTCACTTTCAATATGTCATTTTTCTTCAATGAATCTTGATAATCTTCATTTATAAAATCCAATTCTGTTAAATAGTTTTTTAATTTGTTTAGTTTTAGCCTAACACTACTCAAGTATTTATCAAAATCTTTTACTGACTTGGACCCAGTTTGAAGGTCGTATAGTAAAGTAAATAAATCAGATAATACATTGATTTCTTGGATCTTTAATATTGAGTCTGTTTCTAAGTCCGTTGTTGAATTTTCACCATGAAAATCAATTTCCATTTGATCGTTATTTTTGTCATTGATGGTTGGAGAAATGATATCTAGTATAGCATCATGGTTTATAGTTTCTACCTGATCATTTGTTGGAGATTGTGAGTTGGGTTGGGGTGATTGTAAAGTAGACTGATGGGAGTCCTTTTGATCAGAAACTATATTTAGTGATTGCTCTGTATCCAACTCTATAGGTTTATCTGTAGTAATGTTGCCCATTGTCAAAGGTGAGTCCTGATGATTTGGAGAAGTACTCATATCAATCTAAATCCTAACTAGAAAAATGGAAAAAAAAAAAAAGATTCGTATATTAAAAATCACCTATTCAGTTTTTACAGTATGGAATATCTTCTTTCAATACTAAATCTATGTTTACCATGTTTCCCTAATATATCACTACCTTCAATAAAAATCAATCGTTTGAATTATAAGATTTTGAAGTTGCTAGGAGAGGGAAGCTTTTCCTATGTTTACTTGATATTACAAAGCTCCACTCAATCATTGTATGCTTTAAAAAAGATCCGTTGTCTTTATGGTGTTCAGGATGAGACATATAAAAAGCTGATAATGGAAGTCAAGAACTATAAGAAATTTGAAAAATTTAAAAACCCACACTTGATAAATATGATAACATATGAAATATTGAATGAGGTGGATGGGTCAAAGAATATCTACATAGTGCTACCTTATTTTGAAATGAGTTTACAAGACAAGCTAAACATAATGGTTTTAAATAATGAAAAAATGGACGAGGTGGAGATTTTAAAGATATTTATTGGAATTTGTAGAGGCGTAAGTGTGTTGCATAACTATAAATCCAAAGTCAAGAGTATTGAAAGTGATTTGAGAGAAGGAGATGAAGATGAAGATTACGAAGGTGAAACAGAAGCATTTTTGAATCAAAATACTGACAATGATGATGAGGATGGAACCAATATAGAAAATCTCAACTCAGAAGAAGACCTAAGTTATAATTTAAACACTTTGGTTAAACTGGTTCCCTATGGTCACTTTGATTTAAAGCCGTCAAATGTAATGTTATCACCAGAAGGTTTACCTGTAGTGAGCGATTTGGGTTCGTGTGTGCCGGCTCGATACTTGATCAAAACCAAACAACAATCATTGAATATGACCGACTATGTTCAACAACACTGTTCATTGCCTTATAGAGCACCAGAGTTGTTTAACATTGAGATAAATCAGCAAATAACCGAAGCTATTGATATATGGTCATTGGGGTGTATTCTATATTCAATGATGTTTAGCTACTCGCCGTTTGAAAAATTGGAACTTGAGCAAGGAGGCAATTTGAATTTGATTATTCCTCGAGGTAAGTTTGAAATACCTACAAATGAGTATTCTGAAAGTATAATAGGATTGATAAATGATTGTTTGAGTGTTGATCCCAAGGAGAGACCTACTATAAATCAATTATTGGAAAAAACATTGGAATTAGCCCGAAATTAATAATTTAAGCCGAGTCAATTAAAGCAGCAGTAGTTGGCGATAGCTACATCTAAATGGTATTTAAATGAGGGGAAGAGAAATTTGGAATTGTGTTAAGAAGATCAACAAAGTTTGAATTAGTTAGTTTAAACTAATTAAGGAAAAACTTTAATGAGTGTAGTCACAAATTGTTGTCATCAATTTTAGTCGTTTTGTCTTTACTTAAGATTTAAATTCGTACAATATAAATACAGTATTACTTTCCATGGACTGAGTAATTCATCAACAATGTTGAATTACATGTTGGCTTTTTTTCACTGCTTAATGGCGCCATTTTATTTAGTTTTCTATCAAATTAAGCATTTCTGTTCATAATTCATCAAAATACTAAAAATACGAATATCGTTTTTGAAGGAGCAAAAATCATTAAGTGAATGGTAAGCGAGTATTCAATGAAGTCGACGGCTCAACAATTTGTTTGAAACAAAATTAATAGGGTTCGAGGACAAAAGTTATCTATAGAAACATATAAGGCGTGAACATAGTGATAAATTTTACGAGCTAGTTACGGAAGTTGATAAAAGTTTTGAAAAAATAAATGCTTAATAATTTATTATATAATTTTACATGACGTAATTTAATTTTGTTTATCTCTAATTCTTACCCCTTAAGCATATGTAACTGTTATAAATTGAGCTCACACAGTGTAGAAGAGTATTGACAGATAAAGCTATGATGAATAATCTAAATGTAGACAACATATTGTGCTGATATAAAGTCGTAAGATTATATGCTGTAAGGAGTACGACCTCAGCTCCTTCTCTTTATCTTCTTGTTCCTCTACCGCTGTCGAATCTCAGTTTTATTTTTATTTTTCTGTTGCAGATTTTTTTTTCAATTGGAAATCAATTTCTATTTTTATCCTTCAAATCAATTAATATTGGTATTCCTACTACTTACCATTACCACCATCACCACTGTCTACCACTCTTCAGCAACAGCACAATCATCACTAATCTTACTCATTTATCGTTTACTACCCTTTTAATTTTCAAACTTTTTCTGTGTCATTATCACACTCATCCATTATTATAAACATTCAAAATTTCACCTCCTATCAAAAAACCCAGGATCAAAACTTCCTCTTCCATCTCACCTACAACTTCACCCACTCTATCATCCGTATCCTCATCTCCATTAGCATCTCCTATATCTGCATTATCTACAACCATCACTACACCAACAACAACCTACAACAACAACCATCTTCTCTCTCATAATATTGACAACAACAATAATATCGAGAACAACACCAATAAAATTATGTCACCAGATAATTCCTCTATTGCCAGTGGCTCCACTATCTCTCAGTCATCCGCTGATTTATTACAAATCTTGAATGATCCAATTCTTTTCCAAAAAAATCACCAACAAATTCGATTCGACCTTTTGAACCATATTAACCGACAGGATACTATCATAAACCAACAGAAGGATACTATAAAGCAATATGAATCCGATTTGGACTGCTGCAAAAACGCAAATAAGGCATTCACCCAAGCTTTGAGTGAGATTGGAACAGTCGTCATGACGGTGGCTATGGGAGACTTGTCTAAAAAGGTTGAACTACATCCAAAGGAATTACCTCAGATCTTGAAAGTGAAAATCACTATCAACACCATGATGGATCAACTACAAACTTTTGCCTCCGAGGTCATGAAAGTTGCAACTGAAGTTGCCAATGGAGAATTGGGTGGTTTAGCCAAGAATGATAACTCTGCCGGAATATGGAGATCCTTGACTGATAATGTGAATATCATGGCTTTAAACTTGACAAATCAAGTTAGAGAAATAGCAGATGTCACAAGAGCGGTTGCAAGGGGTGATTTGAGTAGAAAAATCAATGTCCATGCTCAAGGTGAAATTTTACAATTGCAAATGACGATAAATACTATGGTGGATCAATTGAGGACTTTTGCTTTTGAAGTCTCGAAAGTAGCTAGAGATGTCGGTGTCTTGGGTATCCTAGGTGGTCAAGCCTTGATTGAGAATGTCGAAGGAATTTGGAAAGAATTGACCGATAATGTCAATGCCATGGCTTTGAACTTAACTACTCAAGTTAGAAATATAGCTAATGTCACAACTGCTGTTGCCAAGGGAGATTTGTCGAAAAAAGTTACTGCCGATTGTAAGGGTGAGATTCTACAATTGAAATCTACAATCAATCAAATGGTGGATCGTTTGCAAAATTTCGCATATGAAGTCACAACGTTGAGTAGAGAAGTTGGTACTTTAGGAATTTTGGGTGGTCAAGCAAATGTCCAAGATGTAGAAGGGGCATGGAAAGCAGTCACTGAAAATGTTAACTTGATGGCTACAAATTTAACAAATCAAGTCAGATCAATTGCAACAGTTACTACCGCTGTTGCTCATGGTGACTTATCTCAAAAAATTGACGTCCATGCTCAAGGTGAGATCTTGCAATTGAAAAATACAATCAATAAAATGGTGGACTCTTTACAATTATTTGCTTCTGAAGTTTCCAAAGTCGCTAGAGATGTCGGTATAAATGGTAAATTGGGTATTCAAGCTCAAGTTAGTGATGTAGATGGTTTATGGAAAGAAATTACCTCAAATGTAAATACAATGGCGTCAAACTTGACGTCTCAAGTTAGAGCTTTTGCTCAGATCACCGCTGCTGCAACCGATGGTGACTTCACGAGGTTTATCACTGTGGAGGCCAGTGGTGAAATGGACGCATTGAAGACCAAAATCAATCAAATGGTTTTGAATCTTAGGGAATCGATTCAAAGAAATACTGCAGCAAGGGAAGCTGCAGAGTTGGCAAATAGTGCAAAGTCTGAATTTTTAGCTAACATGTCTCATGAAATTAGAACTCCATTGAATGGTATAATTGGTATGACTCAGTTATCGTTAGACACTGAATTGACTCAGTATCAAAGAGAAATGCTTTCAATTGTCCATAATTTAGCCAACTCATTATTGACAATCATTGATGATATTTTAGATATTTCTAAAATTGAAGCTAACCGAATGACAGTTGAACAGATCGACTTCAGTTTGAGAAATACTGTATTTGGAGCATTGAAAACTTTAGCTGTCAAGGCTATAGAGAAAAATTTGGATTTAATTTACCAATGTGACTCATCATTCCCAGATAACTTAATTGGAGACTCTTTCAGATTGAGGCAAGTTATATTAAATCTTGCTGGTAATGCAATTAAATTTACAAAAGAAGGAAAAGTTAGTGTTTCCGTTAAAAAGTCTTCCATTGAAACTAAAGAAAATAAGTTATTACTTGAAGTTTGCGTTAGTGACACAGGTATCGGAATTGAAAAGGATAAATTGGGTTTAATTTTCGACACATTTTGTCAGGCTGATGGATCAACCACCAGAAAATTTGGTGGTACAGGTTTGGGTTTATCAATTTCAAAACAATTGATTCATTTAATGGGAGGAGAAATCTGGGTAACATCAGAGTATGGTTCAGGGTCGAATTTTTACTTCACCGTTAGTGTTTCGCCATCTAACATCAGATATACAAGACAGACGGATCAATTATTACCCTTCAGCTCCCACTATGTATTATTTGTATCCATTGAACACGACGACGATGAGTTAAGGAATATTGAAAATGCAATCATTGAATTAGGATTGAATCCAGTGATTGTACGCAACATTGAAGATGCCAATTTATCCGAACCAATTCGATACGACATAATAATGATTGATTCTATCGAGATTGCAAAGAAATTGAGATTGTTGAGTGAGGTTAAATACATTCCATTAGTTTTAGTCCATCATTCCATCCCAGAATTAAATATGAGACTTTGTATTGATTTGGGTATATCTTCATACGGTAACACTCCATGTTCAATCACTGACTTAGCGAGTGCTATGATTCCCGCATTGGAGTCAAGATCTATTTCACAAAATTCCGACGAGTCAGTATGCTACAAGATATTATTAGCCGAGGACAATTTGGTGAATCAAAAATTGGCGGTGAAAATATTAGAAAAACAAGGTCATCAAGTAGAGGTTGTTGAAAATGGATTGGAAGCTTTCGAAGCAATTAAGAAGTCTAAATTTGATGTAGTATTGATGGACGTTCAAATGCCAGTCATGGGGGGATTTGAAGCAACTGAAAAGATACGTCAGTGGGAGAAAAAGTCAAATCCTATAGATTCATTGAGTTTCAGAACTCCAATCATTGCTTTAACCGCTCATGCGATGTTGGGAGATCGAGAAAAATCTCTTGCTAAAGGTATGGATGATTATGTTTCCAAACCTTTGAAGCCTAAATTATTAATGCAAACAATTAATAAATGCATACACAATATTAATCAATTGAAAGAATTATCAAAACAAAACAACAATAATAGGACTTCAAATTTTGCCAAAAATTTGAAGAAAGGAGCCATGAAATCAGGTAATGGAATGATAAATATGTCTTCTAACAGTCCCCTGAAGAATACAACTGCGTCCCCTGGTGCATCAAATGGAAAAGATATGGCTAGTCATTCAAAACCTTGCTCATCTTCCACGTCATCTACCAACTCCATCAAATCTTTATCTTCATTGAATGATAGCCCTTCGAAAGAGCAATCAAAAAGACCAACTATCACTCGTGCATTCACGGAAAGTGCAACCTGCTTTAAGAGTCCAAAAATAACGGAACTAACTGACAGCGACCTAATGGATCTAGACGACCAAGAATCGTAAAACCATCCATTTGTCATCCAACATATCATCAACTGCTAGCAATGTGTTCTATGTATTATATACAACCTTATTTACATTGCGAACTCGATCCTCTCCTTACTTAACTGATATAATTAATTTAACCATTGCTAAAAGGACTAAAACTCATATATGTTAATTGTTTTAGGATACTGGGCTGGCGCCACTAATAATACTGAACGTAGCTCAAATACTGCGAGTGCCCTGACTTTCTGAAATTTCAAGTATACGCAGCCATGTTACTAGGGAGTCGATGTCACAGCAAAACCAGTCTATCAGTATTATAATAATGAGAGATAAAAAAATTTATTGAGTCGGTCCGAGATTAAAAATTAAGTACTAGATAACTATAAAAGTTATCTGGCCTAGCGTGTAAGCGTGGAAAATTAACCAAAAGCTTCTAATGTTACTAATTACATGATTGTATTGGTTGTTACTGTATGGATGGTTTATATTACATAATGCAGAGACCATTTTTTATAGATTTTGATTCAATGTAAGAGGAACAAAAAAAATAATACAAATCACAGCATTATGTCGCTGTATAAGGATAAAGCTCAAGAAATGATGAGCGAAGGTGATTTTGCCAAAGCCATTAACTATTACACTCTAGCCATTAAGAATGATACTTCCAACTCGAAATTATACTCGTCAAGGGCTAAAGCTTACTACTCAAATATGAAAAATCTCGATAATGTCACTCCTCAACAATGGAAGAAAGTCATAGAGGATTGCTCAAATGCTCTAAACTTGGACAAGCAGAATTACGATGCAATGTTTTATATGGGCTTGTCTCACGTTCACGGTCATAAGAAATTCGATAAAGGACTAAAATTGTTGAAACAAGCTTACGAAAAGTCATTAATCAAATCTAAAAGCTCAAAACAATTTTCCCTACCCCAGGAAATATATATAGCGATTATCAAGATAAAGAAAATGAAACAGATTCACGAAAAACAAAACAACATAATAAACTCGAATCCATTTTTTACAAAATTAGTCTACTTGTTGCAAAAAAACTATGAGAATGGATTGCAAAAGTTGATAAAGAAAAATTACGACTCAATCCAACTTGATCGTTTAACAGCAAAGATGGCTATGGATTACAATCAGGAAATTAAATCACTAATTGAGTTGTTTAGTTTGCAAGAGGAGAATACAAAGGAGGGGTCTCATTCGGGTACCATGGCTGATCCCCCTGAGTACTTATGTGATCCTATATCATTCAATTTATTTTTTGAACCAATTATTACACCATCTGGCCAATCGTTTGAGAAATCGTGGTTGTATCAACACTTGTCTAAGAATGAGTTTGACCCATTGACAAGACAGAAGTTGACTAAAAGTCAATGTTATCCAAACTTGGGTTTGAAATTTTGTGTAGATCAGTATATAGAATCAAATATATAGTAGATCTGAAAAATAGAAAATAAAAAAATAAGAGGCTGCTTACTTAATCAAAATTAAATGCTTTAGGCTAAAAGGTAAACAAACATTTGTAAACAAAAGATTCACTTTATATTCATTTAATCAACCTTCTTTATTCATTTCTATCAATTTTTTTACAATTCAAACGATCAATGACAAATTCTTTTGAATTTAACCATAATGCTGAGAATCCTTTTATGGACATTGACGAATCTGATAGATCACCCTTCGCAGCAGCTTATACAAGTGATAAATATTCACCAAGAAGGTACATCTCATTAGATCATGATGGGGATGATGATGAGAACGAAACTAATCATTTTTATACAAAGGACAGACACAATAATACAATTGATCAATTTGATGCATTTCCTCGATCCACGACTTCCTTTAACAATTTGAATAAACAATCACCCAACATATTCGCAAGAAGCACAGCAAAATTAGGAAAGAATAGCGGAAGCCCTTCAAAGGATGTTTTTACCAAACTTATACCCAATTTAGGTCATGAAAATAATTCTACCACGGCTAGAGCTCAATTTACATCCAAGGAATCCCCTAAAAGACAGAGAAAAACTGAAATAATCATTAGCGATGATGAAGGTGACGATAATCGACAAGAATACAGTCAAATGAATGGCTCACCATTTCGTTCTTTTCATAATAGTGCTATAAGCAGTGAAAGATTCTTGGAGCCACCCCAACCAATATTTTCACCCTTAACATATGCAAAAGCAAATACTCAAGATGATGATGGAGATCAAGAAGAGAAATTTAAAGATGACAAGACCGATTATGACATAAATTACGACTCAGACTACGAAAAAACTAAAGAATTAGATCTTAAGTCCTCATATTCAGATTCCACGGCTTATAGTGGATCATCCTATATTTCAGACAACCATAATAATGCCGAAGAAAGTGAATATTTTGGTGCCTCAATCGATGGGAACATAATGCGAAATATCAATCATGGTTATGTGCCTAATCGAGAAAAAACAATTACAAGGCGTAAAGTCAGATTGGTCGATGGGAAGGCAGGTAATTTGATTTTGGAAAATCCAATACCAAACGAACTCAGAAAAGTCCTTACAAGGACAGAGTCTCCATTCGATGAATTTACCAATATGACTTATACTGCATGCACCTCACAACCGGATGATTTCTCACAAGACGGATTTAGTTTGAGAGCTGCTAAATATGGTAGAGAAACTGAAATTGTCATTTGCATCACAATGTACAACGAAGATGAGTTTTCTTTTTCAAGAACAATGCATGGAGTAATGAAAAACGTTGCTCATTTGTGCTCAAGACATAAGTCCAAAGTTTGGGGCAAAGATAGTTGGAAGAAAATTCAAGTCATCATTGTAGCTGACGGTAGAAACAAAGTTAATGAAGCAGTTCTTCAGATGCTTACAGCTACAGGTTGTTTTCAAGACAACTTAGCTAGGCCGTATGTGAATAATAAAAAAGTTAATGCTCATTTGTTTGAGTATACTACTCAAATATCAATCGATGAAAATTTAAAATTCAAGGGTGATGAGAAAAACCTTGCTCCAGTTCAGGTTTTGTTTTGCTTGAAAGAGCAAAATCAAAAAAAAATAAATTCTCATAGATGGCTATTCAATGCATTTTGTCCAGTATTGGATCCAAATGTCGTAATTTTGCTAGATGTTGGTACTAAACCCGATAATCATGCAATTTACAATTTGTGGAAAGCCTTTGATAGAGATTCTAATGTTGCTGGAGCGGCAGGTGAAATAAAGGCAATGAAAGGGAAAGGATGGATCAATTTGACGAACCCATTGGTTGCCTCGCAAAATTTCGAATACAAGATGTCTAACATTCTAGATAAGCCATTGGAATCTTTATTTGGATATATCTCAGTATTACCTGGAGCTTTATCTGCATACAGGTATATAGCATTGAAGAATCACGAGGATGGTACTGGGCCGCTAGCTTCTTATTTCAAGGGGGAAGATTTATTGAACTCTCATGATAAAGACAAAGGGAACACTAAATCCAACTTTTTTGAGGCAAATATGTATCTAGCCGAGGATCGTATACTTTGCTGGGAGTTAGTCTCAAAGAGAAATGATAATTGGGTACTTAAATTTGTGAAACAAGCTACTGGCGAAACTGATGTTCCAGAAAATATATCAGAGTTCCTTGCTCAAAGAAGACGATGGATTAATGGTGCTTTTTTTGCAGCATTATATTCTTTATATCATTCACACAAAATATGGAACACTGAGCATTCAATTATGAGAAAAATTGGACTCTACATTGAGTTCATTTATCAATTAGTCACATTATTGTTTTCGTTCTTTTCATTAAGTAATTTTTACTTAACTTTTTATTTTTTGACTGGGTCTTTAGTTTCATTCAAAGGTTTAGGACATAAGGGAGGATTTTGGATATTTACTTTGTTCAACTATCTTTGTATTTGTGTTTTGACGTCCTTGTTTATTGTTTCGATTGGTAATAGACCTCATGCTTCGAAAAGAATCTTCAAGATCCTAATAATATTATTGACAGTCTGCGCCTTGTATGCTTTCATTGTTGGATTCGTTTTTGTATTCAATACAATAAGTCAATTTGGAATGGGTGATAGTTCAACATATGTCTTAGTCAGTATCGTCGTTTCTTTACTTTCAACTTACGGATTGTACACAATCATGTCAATAATATATTTGGATCCATGGCATATATTAACGTGCTCATTGCAGTACTTCTTGATGATACCATCATATACATGTACCTTACAAATTTTTGCATTTTGTAATACACATGATGTCTCATGGGGTACAAAAGGGGATAATAATCCAAAAGAAGACAAATCGAACCAATATATAATTGAGAAAAATGATCAAGGAGAATTTGAAGCAGTCGTGGTAGACGTCGATATTGACGAGGTTTATCTTGAGACCTTGTATAATATTAGAGCGAAAAGATCTAGCAAAAAAGTTTCAGCTGCTCACCAAGCAAAGGCTCCCCTTGATGGGGATGATTATGCCAAAGATGTAAGGACTAGAGTAGTCTTGACATGGATGGTTGCTAATTTGGTATTTATAATGACAATGGTACAAGTTTATGAGCCTGGGGACACTGCTAGAAATATTTATTTAGCTTTTATTTTGTGGGCCGTTGCCATCTTAGCATTATTTCGAGGAGTTGGATCCTTAGGATATCTTTTGCAAAATTACACCAGGTTCATCATCGAGTCTAAAAATAAATGGCTCAATAAAAGATCTGGCTACACTGTACCTAGCCATAATCCGTTAAATTAAATATGAAAACCTAAGTATATATTGTTGAGATCTCATGCTCAGATCTAATGCTATGAATTTCAGCTGTATCAGATCATAATGTCTTTTTTTCTTTTTTTTTTTTTTCACCACTCTATAGATCAAGTTCATTTGTTAGTACTGGGATCATAACAATTACTTCAATATGGTTGCATTACAAAGGAAAAGGAAATCAGAAGAAAACAAGAATGGCGGTATCAAAAAATTGAAGTCGTCTCTCGTCAATTCATCTATAATTCTTCACTCCTACTCAAGATTGCCGGACATCAATGATTTCCCCGAACCCAAAACAACATTGCTCGATATATTCGTTTGGGGAACAGGCTCAATGTGCGAGCTTGGATTGGGCCCATTGGCTAAAAATAAGGAAGTAAAAAGACCTAGATTAAATCCGTATTTGACAGAAGACCACTTGAAAGGTACAAAGATTGTTGATTTTGCCGTTGGGGGAATGCATACCTTAGCATTAGATGGTTTGAATAGAATTTGGTCTTGGGGTACCAATGACAGTGCCGTGCTAGGACGTGACACTTCAAAAGTCAAAGAAGTTTTGAAAGATGCCGATGATGAGAGTGATGACGAGGATGGTGATTTAAACGAAGCAGAATCAACCCCTAGTTTGGTTGAAAACTTAAACATAAGTAAAGATTTGAAAATAGTTCAGTTGTCCGCAACTGACAATCTTAGTGCTTTGTTGCTTTCCAATGGTGATGTGTATGCATGGGGTTGTTTCCGTTGCAATGAAGGTTTATTGGGATTTTTGAGATCAGAAATTCAAATACAAAAAACTCCTAAAAAGATTGATGAATTAAAAAATATTGTTCAATTAGCTGGTGGAAAAGATCATTTATTGGCTCTTGATTCTAAAGGTATTGTATATGCATGGGGAAACGGTCAGCAATTTCAATTAGGACGTAGAATCCTAGAAAGACATCGTTTTAGAAGCTTGGAACCTCAACAATTTGGTCTATACAACATAAAGTATATTGCTAGTGGAGACTTTCATTGTTTTGCCATTGACCATGATCATAATGTGTACGCCTGGGGCTTGAACCAATTTGGACAGTGTGCCATCACAGGTGCCAATGGTGAGTTAGAAGATGGTTCAGTGTTGACAAAGCCAACTTTGATCCCCACGTTGTCAAAAAAAGACATAATTGAAATAGCGGCTGGTGAACATCACTCATTAGCACTCACAAAAGATGGAGAAGTACTCTCCTGGGGCAGATATGATATGAAGGAAATAGGGATAAGTAAAGAAAACTTACCTGAATCCACGTTCAAAGATCAACATGGTAATCCAAGATCTGTTCCTACTCCTACTAAAGTTACATTTGGTAAATCTCCTGTCAAAATAAAATCAATTGGAGTCGGTTCTCATCACTCATTTGCAATCACAGAAGATGGATTTGTGTACGCCTGGGGTTTCTCCGAGACTTACGCTCCTGGCTTAGGACCAATATTGGAGGATGTTGAAACACCAACAAGAATTGTAAACACAGCTACAAAATATGAGGATATACAAATGATTGGTGCAGGAGGACAATTTTCTGTCAGTGGAGGTGTCAAAATTGAAGATGAAGACAAGGCTGAAGATAGAATTGAAAAGTATGAGGAAATTGATGAATAAATATGTATAATATATAAATTTTGCTATTATTATGAAGTTTTACCAAACTGTTTCTTCCCATTTCACTATTTCTATTGCTTGCTGATGAACATCTTTTTGAGCTTTTTTCCGCATGTAAAATATGGGACAATCTTTGTTGGAGCATAAGACTTCTTGGTACAATGATCCTTGACATCTTTGACACTCTGTCCATAGTCTTGAAAATTTGCTCTCTAAATAGTTCATTTGTGAAAGAGCATTTGTGAATAACTCTGGGCCTTTTCCCTCTTTTATACAATTTGGACAAAGTGCTCCTTTATTGTTTGGTTTTAAAGGAGTTTTACAGTCCAAACACACCTCGGATTTTTTAGCAAATTTCATTAGACCACCAGTTTTGGGAGCAGACACTTTGATAGTTCTAGTGTGAGCTCCTGCTAATAATTCTTTCGTTTTGCTGTCACCCAATATTGGTATGAAAATTCTTTCCAAGGGTTTCGTCAATTGTTGATCAAGATAGTATTTGACATCAATGGGTAAGGAATTTTCCAAAACAAATAATGGATCCTCTGACTTTTCATAATTTTTTTCACTTCCAGACTTGACTATAACGTAGGCAACTCTATCTCCTAACGTAGGAGCTGAACCCGGGTCTCTTTTCCTCATTCTTTCAGCCAACTCAACATGAGCTTGTTTCGCTGAATAATCGTGTTTTGTGAACGCTTTCGTTATCACCAATTGGGACAAATCAACCCTATTTTGTAATAAATCTGCAATCGTCTGTTTCACAAATCGTTGTGCTTTTTCGACATCTCTTTCTTCCAAAATGAACTCCAACACCTTGGTAATAACGTTTTGAACTAACCTGCAGTTGTCTCTTCTAACTGTTTCAATACCTTTAGTATCCATTTTGTCAAATTTCTCGGGTCTAGTCCAATAAAGCCCCGCGTATCTTTTCTTGTTGATCAATAAGTATGGAAAGTATACTTTCTCAAATTCCAATTTGATTGGAGTCTTGAACTTTGTTGAAACATAATTGGCAGCTTCTTCACCTAATTTCATACAAGTTTCCAAATCCTGATGACCAAATTTAACCATCACTGAATCGGTATCACCGTATATAACCTGAGCGTCATATGGATAGCCATTATTTTTTGAATAGCGCTCTTGAACCTCTTTTTTAGTTTTCTGAATCATTTGTCTACCAAATGCTGTAACTGATGAAGATATGGCTAAACAAGGTAGTTTTCCAATAGTTGCACCTGTGAAACCATACACTGAATTTGCTGAAATCTTTAAAGCTAGTTGTCTACCATTCAAAACATCTTTCTTGAAAGGATCTGTCTCTTTCTTCAAATCAGCTTTGGCTTTTTTACGAGCTGTCAATAGTTCATTTAATATCGTAGGTAAGATCCCCTTTCTTTTATCGGAAGAAACAAAAAAGTCCCCATTTGGTGTTCTTGTGAACTCGTCTTCTTTTAAATGAAATGCCGAAATTGAATTTTTATTTAGTAGCGTTGTATAACACAAATTATGCGCCATCATTATTGATGGATATAATGAGCTGAAATCCAATGTGGCGATGGGAACATCATAGTAGCCTCTTTCAGGTTCAATGACTGTTGCACCTTCAAATTCTTCATTTGATCCTTCACTTTTCATGTTAGGAATGACTATATCTTCTTGCAAACACTTTCTAAATAACTGAGATATAACCTTGATTTGTTGACCCCTCGATAACAAATATGAAAAAGGTACACCAGTAACCCTAGACATTTCAGTATAGTTGACTAAGCACATGAGTTTGTCTAACAACCTTAACGGCAAATAAGCATCTTTTAAACAATAAACTGCCAAACGTCTTCTTGTTTCCTTTGTTCCATTCTGTAGATCGGTAATAATTGAATGTTGAACATCTTCTTTTTGTTCTCCAAGAAAATGTGCTGACACTGAGTTTAATGTGTATGATCTCAATTTGTATTCTCTTTGAATGAACTGAAGCAAATCCAATTGCATTCTGCCATCAATGTTCACTACTTTGTTTTCTCTGGTTCCGTATGCTCTGGAACTGAATACAGCGTCCTTGCATTCTTGCTTTACATTTTTCAATCTTCCAAAGTAAGGAAATTGCTTCAATTTTAGTGCTTTAGCTCTATCCAAAATATAAGGAATATCAAAGTTTGCCGTATTATAACCAATTATAACGTCAGGATCAGCCTCAGTAATAAATTGTTTCCAATGCATCAACATGTCTTCTTCCTTTTCATGTTCAAATATTTGAGAACCAATTATCGATGAGCAAGTGTTTACCGTGAACACATTTCTAATAAATGGTTTGGACTCACCGGATTTCAGTACAACATTGGCTATTTGAATGACGGGGTCTTGTTCTGCTTCTGGAAAAATACCCTTTCTACCAGCACACTCAATATCAAATGATAATATACGCAAAGGAGCCATTTTTAGCCATTCGCCTTCAGATGGATGAGATATCAAATCTTTGTAATCAATTGAGCATTCTATCTGACAAGTAGAGATTTTGTTTTTCACTAGTTCATACTTTGACTTTGGTAATGTAATCCATGACATACCCGTTATTTTACAATCTATCATTAGTCTTAGCAAATAATTGATGTTATCATAGATCATACTTGGTTGGGTTGAAAATAGATTATCAAAATTGACATCACCTCTCTCAAATGCTGATCTCAATTTTGTTATATTTCTATTATTATTAACATATATTTTGAAAAATGGAGATTTGATATTATTGTTAAAGCCCCAGATGGATTCTTTCAGCTTGATTTCCACGTTTAAGACGCCGTCATAGTTTGCTTGTAGGTAATTTATGAATAAGGTCAAATGATCGTTTCTTGAAAACCCCTTTGGAACTGGAAAATAAAAATAATGCACGAAACCAGTCACATTACATAGAACAGAATATCCTTCCTCAGTAATTCCAAAGAATCTGGCATGAGTGTTATCCAGATCATTGAATTCCTCAGCATCTAGTTGCTGAAATGATATACTGGAAACCTTTGAGTCAAAATTCGATGGTATAAGTGGTCTTGCCCAGGTTTGATCCTCTTCGCTACCCAATTCAGTGATAGCTTGAGTCATATCCAATAATTCTTTTTCGAATTTCGAAGGTTCCTCATCTCCACTTGGTCGTTTTATTTTCTTTAGTAATTGCTCTTGAGATTCTGATAAAATTTCAAACAGATCATTGGCCAGGGCTATCTGTGACGCTACGGGTAGCGAATGTGCTTGATCTTGATGAATCTCTTCAAATGCTCTTTTATTTGACATTTAATAGAAAGATAATTGGCAAAGATTGTTAGTATTAAAAAATAAATTTAATGTATGATTTGAAACATTAATAATTTTTTATTACGCGTATCACTAGACATTTTGTCAATTAATGATAGAATTGTGCGAGCATTAATATTTGTAGGATTGAAACTTTGAAGGTATCAACTGCTCTTGTTCATTAGATCAGGCTATTCATGGTAATAATTTAACTTGACTGCATCCCTGCTGCTCAAAACCAGTGAAATTTGAGAAACATCTGATTGAGTTACCTCTGTACGAATTGTAATTACGCCCTAAAATGAGTGACTTTGAGATGAACAGTACATAGCAGACACTTCTTTAAAAGTTAAATGATTTTAAACTCAATTGTGCTTAATATTGCTGACAAGAATTGATCAAGATTGAAAGAGTTGTTTTTATGAGCCTAGCACGTTTGGTAGCACCTCGTTTGAAAATTGTTTAAAGAGGTAATTATCAATTCTTCAGAAAAAATAATATCAGTAATAAACTCAAATGGATGCAAGCACTGTCATTGAGTCATTGGAAAAAGCCAAGTTATATGAAATGACCAAACCAGGTCTGTTTAAACCAATTTATAAGCAAATTCTTTTGGTCATAGACAATCAAATCAATTTAAAATCCGTACAATTGTGGGGGATACAGTTTATATATGAAAATTTTTTTTCAAACAAAGAACTAAACTATAGTCAGAAAGTTAGTCTAGCAGTTGAAACGTTGCATACCTTACATGTTTACGTTAGTTTACCTGATCAAGATGTTCAAACATTCAGAAAATTGATTGAAATTTCGAGCTTGACCTATAAATTGATTTTCCAATATGTCTCCGAAAATGACGGAGACAAAGTCACACCAACTTGGAACAAATTAGTAGAACTAAAAAACTCTTTAATTAACCAGTATACAACTACTTTCCCATTAGAACCATCTGATAACTTAGAGCACGATTATTTTAGAAATATTGGTACAAAATTGCAACTTTTAGACTTCTTAATGATTGTAATTGATTACCAATCAAACAGTGCCATAATAGAAGAGGAGATTCCTGGAGGACTAGGGTTTTCATTGAATAATGTACCGGAACAACACTCACTCATCAAACGTCAAAACATGGAGAAAGAGGCAACGTTGTTACTAACGCACGTTGTGTTGAAAGTTTTTGAACTTGATATATTAATCACTCCTTTGCTTACGGCAACGATAAATCATTTGGCTTTACTCATGAAGAAAAAGCAACAGTTTGCGGCAGCTATATGTAAATCGATCGATCTTTGCAACACTGATCAAAAAGTCATGTCAAATTATCAGACAGTCGAACAATTCAAATTAGCAAAAAAGTACGTTGATAGAACTGTAAAAGTTTTTATAAAACATTGTAAGGAGAAAAAGTTAATTCCTAAGCAATATGAATTTGGTTTGAATAAAATCATGAGTGTATTAATAGAAAGAGGAAACGAAGTAAGGAAAAAGAACATCTTCAATATACCTGAGGCAGATGTTAAGAAAAGGAAGTTTGAAGGATTTTACAACCCATCAAAGAAAGCTAAAACCTTAACTTACAAAGGTCTCTATACTTTGAATGACCCTGAAGACAAAATCAACAGCTTCGATGTGTCTTCTTTACAACCGCAATTATTGCAAAACTTGGTCATCAACGCTTTACAAAAAGCATCTGTCTCAAAATTAACTAAAGCCTTAGAAATTATCTCTGAAAGGTATAAAAATGCAATATTACAACCTATAACTAAAACTCAATCCCCATCCGCGCTACAAAATTTCCTACCAGCTAAGCCTCCAGTTAAAGATATAGATATAAACCAATTAGCTGAGGAAGATGATGAAGAGGAAGAAGAAAATGACGATTTACTCAATCCAGAAAGCGTTTTCACGTTACCACCTCCTGATATTTTGTCTTTTCAAGAAAAGAAAGACCATTTGTCAATTATCATTAGAAATTTCATAAAAAAAGCCAACGAATCAAGTGGTACAGATAATAAATTAAATAGTTTTGATGATGACGATGAAAACGATGAAGAAGACGAGACTGAAATCAATCGAAAATTGAAAGAGGTGGCAATTAAATCATGGAATAAAGACACCTGGTGCCTTCTATTAGCTAGATTGGCGACGAGGGGCTTAAGAACAGATGGAGACCAGTCTCCTGATGAGAGGAACAAAAATGAGATGGCACAAATGATTAGAGAAGCGCTTTTCAACCATTTTGTCGAGCATCGCGGACAAGTAGATCTCATGATAGTCTGGTTAACAGAAGAGTGGCATGCGGACATAATACATAATGAGGCGAATAAGTTACAAGATAAGCAAAATTACAATAAGGAAGAAGACCGCAATTATTTTATCTGGGCAAAAAGAATTCTAGATAATATCATCTCGTTCTTAGAACCAAGTGACAAGAAGTTATTTGTACGTCTAGTTAGTGATCTTCCAGAATTAGATTCAGCATTCATAGAGAAAATTTTAAGCATAGTGAAAATACCAGGTAAATCCGACATTGGTATTTTATCAGCCACATATTTATTACAATATAGACCACCTGTAAAGCAGATGGTATTAAACGAATTGCAAAAAATTTATGAAGGTGAGGAAGATGAAGAGATCAGGCCTAGGATTAAAAATTTATTAAACAAGTTTATTGAATAATGTAATGCATGTTAATAAATAAACTCTTTCGTCGTCTGAATTGCATTCTTCTTAACTGGTACTATTTACGATCGAAAATTAAGTTGAGTTTTACATTTTCTGTTGGAGAACTGCTGAAGTTTTCATCGTAGAAGCATATTTTGCTGATGTATACAGGTTTCAATATCAATAATCTCTTTGGGTCGCCTTCTCCACGTAAATGAACCACCAATTTACTAACCTTGGGTGTTCTTTCTCCTTGATGAAGAATGTTCATTTTACTTTCTCGTGCAATCGAACTAATCACATTAATTGTATGTTGTCTCTTTATTACAATCTTAAAGTGTGAATTAATTTGTAGCTCGGAAAAATTTAAATTAGACTCCTTCGTATATTTTGCAGCCTAAAACAAAATCGAGAAATATAAAAGGGTCAAGTGCCAATCATGTATAATGATTTTGAAAACTGTTTTGTATCAAAATTAAAGTCTTATATATGAGAGCCTTTTAGCAGCATGTTTACTTTTTCCCTATATATTTCCTTCGGCTTCGACTTCGAAGAAATAAGGGTAAAAATTACTAAATATAGTTCATTAAGCATGCTCGTCGTCCAGTCAAATGTAACTACATAGGTGCTTTTAATTCTAATTTTGTACAACTGGTATATCTAGCCAGTGTTCTTTATGAGGACAAAGCTCATGTCGACAGTATTCAGATTATTTGCTAAAATTCGTAGAAAAATGAAGTGATATTAACTTCCTCTCAAAATGATGTGAAATTATACCCCAAGAATTGAGTCAGTAGCTTTAAGATTTTTTATTGACACATTTAGCTTAAACACATATCTAGCTTCACATAATATAAACAGTTCAAATGGAAAAGTTGATAGAATTGTGTTAACGAATCATTCCTTTAGAGCTTTGAATCGCACCACTAGAAGTTTCTTTTCGTTTGGAACATTACTATATTTGAATCTGGAGTGTTAATCAAGTAATAAGTGTTCAAATCTACATACATTTAAGGGTAGTGTAATATTAGACAAGTATATCTTTTCACTATTTTTTTTTCCACAACTTGACTTGTATCAGAAACCTTTCAAACTCGAAAAATGGCCATAGAATCATCATCAAAATCAGTTTCAAGATATCAGCTTTCTTTATCCGATGAATCAAAAGAAAGAATTTTAAAGGTTTTAGACTATTCAAAGACCCTTGCACACTACGGTTTTATCCCATTCGTTTTATATTTGGGATGGTCAGCAACCTCCAATAAACCATCAATATTGAATTTATTGTCACCTTTTCCATCAGCATAGACTCAACTGAGTACTCAAACTACATAACTTTCTTGGAGATAAATTTGGGGATAGGTTTTGGTAAATTCAGTCAGATTTATTTTGTATATAGACCATATTTCAATAAATGTCAATTTAATATTTAGAGAACAATAAACATAAAGAACAGGATTCAGCTCAGATGCTCAAACTCGATATCTTCTCAAAGCAATTGCATGAATTAATTTAAGGTTGTTGGAGGTCCTTTATTATGAAAAATGTCTACTCAGGTGGAATTACCTTGATTACGATTTATATAAATTAAATGCAGTTAAAACTCATAGCCTTATCAATTTAACTGAAGACAAAATGCACCCATCATCTTTTCAGTGGGCTCTAAAATTCAGAACATTTTCTTTTCAACATTGAAAAAATGAATACTTTTGTTTATGTATAAATCATCTACAGAGTAAACTTCTATGTCATCTGTAAAGGTCATAAACCTGAATGATATACCACGTCATAAATTATCCAAAATCCAAATTGAACTAGTTTCTGGGTTGGCTGCTGGGCTCAGTACAACATTGGTGACACACCCTTTGGATGTCATAAAAGTTAGATTACAACTATTGACTGAATCGAAGAGTAAGAAATCGTACCTGTCGATAATAACAGTTTTGAAGCGAATTCAAGATGACGTGAACTTTACTTACTCAAATAGAGTAAATCATTTTTCCAAACCAACTAACTATATCATACAATTTTACAGAGGGGTGGGGGCAAACATAATTGGAAATGTGTCTGCTTGGGGAGTGTACTTTGCCTTGTACGCTGAGTTTAAGCAAAGAATAAGATTCAAAAATGAAAATCTTCCATTGAACTTCTTCACTAGTTCTGTGTTAGCTGGTCTATTTACATCTCTTTTAACGAATCCAATATGGGTTTTGAAAACAAGGATTTTGGGTAGCTCTCGAAGTGATAGAAAGGCATACAAATCTACATTTGATGGAATTGCAACCATGTTGAAAACCGAAGGAATATCAAGTTTTTGGAAAGGTTCAATACCGAGTTTGTTTCAAGTGCTTCAAGCTAGCTTACAATTTACTTTCTACGACTTGATAAAACATGAATTATTAAAAAACAAGTATGGATATCATCACAATGATGAAAAAAGTGCGCAAAAGATCTTATCTAGTTGGCAATATTTATACGCTTCAGCATTGTCTAAAATTGCAAGTACGATATTGATGTACCCAACACAGGTTGTTAAAACCAGACTTCAAAATAACAAAACAAACGGAAAAATCAAGAATGTAGTGCTACAATTGTACACAAAAGAAGGTGGAATATCTGCATTTTATAAAGGATTGAGTGCAAACATAATACGGGTTCTACCAGCAACGTGTGTCACTTTCGTGGTCTACGAGAACGCTAAAGCATATCTATCGTGCTAATAACTTTGTATACATCAATATTCTCACGCGTCTATATTTTTTCAATTTATCGTGCCCCTGGCATTGTTTATCTTTTTGATTTCTTCGATCTTAAATCTAACAAATGTCATCGACTGGCCATGAACTAATTGCAAAAGTTCTAGAAATCAACGAAAGTATCTTAAATGTCGAGACAACAAGTGATACTATGAAAAGATTGGGTGATTTTCAAGATTCAAAGGTAACTGGTCATCCTGACATTCCTAACAAAAGAATAAAAGCTGAAACAATCAAAGAGCAGAAAATTATTCAGCAATGGCTTCCCCCATCTATTAAATCTATAGATCATCCTTTTGAATTCAGCTCGTCCACACATTATTCAGAGGTGCCAAGTGAAATCCAAAACAATTTGAAAAGTGAGGAGGATGCCATAGTAATAGGCGTAGATGAAGCTGGGAGAGGTCCAGTCCTAGGGCCAATGGTATATGGGATATCTTATTCATTAGAAAACTTCTCACACAGCTTACAAAAAAAATATGGTTTCGCTGATTCTAAAGTATTGACTGATGAAAAAAGACAAGACTTGTTCAAGCTAATAGAAAATGAAGAGCATGAATTGAATAAAAACGTGGGATGGGCAACGACAACAATGACGGCAAAAGACATTTCTTCAGGGATGCTCAAGTCAAGAAATGCCGTTGGTGGAACTTCCTACAATTTAAACGAACAAGCGCATGATGTTACAATTGAGTTGATCAAAAATGTCATATTTTGTCAATTACAAGATTTTGACCCAAATAAAATTAAGATATTTATAGACACTGTCGGGCCACCGGCTTCATATCAGTCCAAATTAAAGAAGATTTTCCCCAATGTGAATGAGATAACAGTGACAAAGAAGGCCGATAGCATATATCCAATAGTGAGTACGGCGTCAGTTGTGGCCAAAGTTACTAGAGATTTGAATATCTATTACTATACCAACACTGAATCTATTGTGAGCTGTGGTGCTACAAGCGAGGTAAAATCAGCAAGAGAGCAGAAAAGGGATACATATAAGAATATTTTATACGGTCAAAAGGTTGGTTCGGGATACCCAAGCGACCCAAATACTAATAAATGGATGAATAACACAGATAACATCGATAGATTATTTGGTTGGTGCTTTGGGTTTGTGAGGTATTCTTGGCAAACAACAAAAGACTGCTTGCTAAGAAACAATTGTATCGATATAGTCTACGAGGAAGATTGCGAAGAATTTGTCAAAAAGAATAATGGTTACAAGAACCTAATAAAGATGGTAAAAGACAACAATGTGAGTAGTGAATCCATGCAGAAGAATAAAAAAACTAGTAAGCTCGATAAAAGTTACTTCTATAGTGTGGAAGACAGTAATAATGCTATATTTTAGACTGAGAAGGCAATGGTAAGTAGCGTTTAATCAAAGTATTTTATATAAACTTACATAATACTGGGATGATAATTACATAATTAGATTATTTCTTTATGTATGTGCAGATTAAACTCCGAATGTTTCATACATTCGGTGCAATGTTGTCCTTAATCAAAAAAAAAACCAAACCAAACGTCTTGTAAACGTCTTTTTCATTGTATACCACCAAATTTATATAGGAAATACAAGTGAAATTTGTTGAGCAGCATGTCATTTTATACTACCATTATAACATAATTGCAGCTCATAGAGATGTAGTTTATAGTATTTGGAGGTCAAAATTTTGTCTCATTATTTTTTTTTTTTTTTATCATAAAATTCAAAGTTTCATTCTCTTCATTGAAAAGAGTAAAAACACATCTTTTTTTCATATATATTCATTCCAAAATCTCATTGGCCTACCAGTTGATTTCCAACCTCTATCCACATAAGTAGATAGTTCCACATATATATATATATATTCATACTCAAGATGTTTGCCTCAACTATATCAAGAACATCCTTGTCTGCCTTGCGCAATGTTAGATCATCTACTATTGTCAAATCATCTTTTCTTCAATCGATGAGATTATACTCCTCCGACAAGTTCCCACCTCATACAGTTATTCACATGCCAGCATTATCTCCTACCATGACCCAAGGTAACATTCAAAGCTGGGCAAAAAAAGTCGGTGATCAATTGAACCCAGGTGAACCTATCGCCGAAATTGAAACTGATAAAGCCTCAATGGATTTTGAATTTCAAGAAGAAGGTTATTTGGCCAAAATTTTGATGGATGCAGGATCAAATGAAGTTCCTGTCGGTCAACCAATTGCTGTATATGTCGAAGAAGCTGACGAAGTTTCTGCTTTTGAAAATTTTACAGCTGCGGATGCCGGTGAAGCCCCAAAGCCAAAACAAGAAGAAGAAAATAAACATGAACAACCTAAAGAGGAAGACAAGGAAACTAAGGAAGAACCAAAATCAACCCCAAAAGAAACCTCAGCTCCAAAAGTTTCAAGTGACAGAATTTTCGCATCACCATTAGCCAAGACTATTGCTATCGAAAAAGGCATCAAATTGAAAGGTATCAAAGGTTCTGGACCGGGTGGCAGAATTGTTGCTAAAGATCTTGAAAACGCTCAGCCATCTTCATCATCAGCAGCACCATCGGCTTCATCAACATTAGCTTCATCTGTTACTGCTGGTGCCGCCACATATGAAGACATTCCAATAACCTCAATGAGAAAAACCATTGCTACAAGATTGTTACAATCAACACAACAATCACCAACCTACATCGTCCAATCACAAATTTCAGTTTCAAAATTATTGAAGTTGAGAGCTTCATTAAATGCCTCCGCTGAAGAAAGGTACAAATTATCAATCAATGATTTGTTGATTAAAGCTATTGCTAAAGCTTGCGTCAGAATTCCACAAGTCAACTCCGCATGGTTAGGTGACCAAGGTGTCATTAGACAATATAGTAATGTTGATGTTTCTGTTGCAGTTGCAACTCCAACTGGATTGATAACACCAATTGTTAAAGATGCTCATAACAAAGGTTTAGCTACCATCTCAAACGAAGTTAAAGATTTAGGTAAAAGAGCCAAAATCGGAAAATTGAACCCAGAAGAGTATCAAGGTGGTACTATTTGTATTTCTAATTTAGGTATGAATCATGCCGTCAACGCCTTCACTTCGATCATTAATCCACCACAATCTGCCATCGTCGCCATTGGTACCACTGACAAGAAAGCAGTACCAAGCAGCGTAAACCCACAAGGATTTGTCTTTGATGATGTCATCACCATCACTGGTACTTTTGATCATAGAATAGTCGATGGTGCATTAGGTGGTGAATGGATTAAAGAATTGAAAAGAATCGTTGAAAACCCATTAGAGATGTTAGTTTAAAATATTGGATTATTAATTGTTGTTTCCATCTAGGATAGCATGTACGCTCTAATAGTGTTCTCTACATATACATAGCATTTAAGTTGTATCGTTTAACAAATTATTCTCCATCATATGATAAATTTCCAGTTGTCAGCTAACTCGGTTCAAGATGAATTACTTCCGTATCATATTTCAAGGAAAAAATATTAACATTTACGGTCTACTTAGAATAAGCAATCCATCACCACTTAATTTTATTCAATGACCATCAAAGAGATATACATAGCAAGACATGGCTATAGATCCAATTGGTTACCACTACCACATCCCCCTAATCCAACAGGTATTGATAGTGATCCACCTTTGGCTCCACACGGAGTAGAACAAGCAAAGCAATTAGGTGGATACTTGACATCGTTACCTGCTCAAGACAAGCCCCAATTTATAATATCATCTCCTTTCTATCGTTGTGTTGAGACTAGTGAACCAATTGCTCAGTTGTTGGATTTGAAAGTCGCAATTGATAGAGGGGTAGGCGAGTGGTTTAAAAAGTCGAGAGGTGTAATTCCAGTCCCGGCTGATTATTCGAATTTAGAACATTTTTTTGGTGAAGTTTTGATAGATGAGGACGTTTGGCCGAGAGACAATCTTGGTGTTATACCAAATACAGACGGTGAGTCAAGTGAAGACATCTTCGACAGGTGTAAACAATTTTGGTTGAAATTTATCCCAGCGTTTGAGGCAAAGTTTCCAAACGTCGAGAATTTGTTGATAGTAACGCATGCAGCAACCAAGATTGCCTTGGGTAGTGCTTTGTTGAACTTGAAATCTGTGACTGACTACATAGACGACAACCAAACTTTGTTACGTGCTGGAGCTTGCTCCTTGTCGAAATACTCCAGAGCTTCAAATGCCGAAGATTACAGATGGGCCATTGAAATGAATGGGAACTGTGAGTTCTTAACTAATGGGGAGGAAATGAATTGGAACTTTACTATTTCAGTTGAAGCAGGTTCTGATGAGGATATCAAAAGAAGAAAAAAATTAGAGCAAGTGCAACAAGAACCAGATGCAAAATTAGAAGAAGGTCCTATCACAGAGCTTGCACATGGCTCTGAAATTGATGGGAATGAAGATGATTTCGAAGTACGTAAATGAGAATAAAAATAGACTTCTTTTATAGAATCAATTTTTTATACTAACAATATACAATCTTATAGAGCTTTTATATAACTTTGGACATTCCTAATTACAATAGCAAATACGAGGAAGAAGATACTGGAATTAGAAGTCAGCCGAAGGTAAAGAAAAATGTTATTAAACCATCAGCAAATCTACAATTTACAGATTTGAAAGATTCAAATCCATTGATAAAATTGTCAAATAATAGAGATACACAACAAGAATCAAATACTAAACAAGAGGGAGAAAGAAAAGGTAAGACTAAAATCATTCAGGCCTCTGATATCATTGATGGAAGAATTTATGAAACAAGCTGGAACAAAGTAGTCGGTACCGAATTGATATTCGACGAGTATGGTGAGTTGATCGGAAAGGTCGAGGAGCATGTTGTTGCCAATTCAAATATATCTTTTAAGCCCAAGGATGCTACTCATATAAATTTAGAAGGGAATGAGGAAGCCATAGAAAAATCAGCCGTTGGAAATCTTAAGGAGACCGCTTTAAAGAGATTAGAGGAGTTGAGGATGCAAAAGAGCTGATAAAACAAAAAAGTCTCACTGAACTTGAAAATTTTGAACAACATAAAATGTTCCATGAGCTTGTACCTAATGGAGAAGAAATAAAAGAAAGAGTGTATTGATAAATACTGTCGTGTCTATTAAATTTATAATGCATCATTATAGAACTCTATTTCTTCATCACTGATATTCTCGTTATATGATCCAAATACGATGACAAACTGATATCATCTGTGAAAACATCTGACCTGTCACCATATCCATAAAAATGATTTACGTTCATTGCGTATGAAGTACTCGGATTCAATTTTGCCATTAGGAATCTTGCTTGCGACCCACCCTCGTCACAATCTATGAATCTAGGCAAAGGAAATCTATCCATTAATAGTAACATAGCTTCTTGTTTCGGAGCTTCAAGAAAGTCCTTGAAGTAAGAGTACTCTTCTTGTTCATGATATCCTGCTTTTCTCCAATCTGCAACTTGAGACCCGTGATAAATCAAAATTTGAAAAAATGTATCTAATAACAAAATCTTAGATTGTCCTAAACTTAAAGAGTCAAGTAATACTGGCTCTGGATCCTCCAATACTTCGTTCGTGCCATCGACCGTGGAGCCCCATGTGTTAACGTCATATGATAATAGCGTGGGTTGTATCATTAAAAGGGAATTTGCCAAGTCTTCGTGCATAAAGACATGTCTTACATAACTTGTCTCATCGGGGGAGCTATTGAATACATTGACAAATGGAGACCTTTTTAAGTGATATATAAATTGTGGAAATAATGCAAATCTTTGTGATAATTTGAACGAGTCAACACTACCGACGGTATAAACTGCAAATTTGGAACAGTATTCAATCAAGGTTTGATCTAATTTCTTGGTGATTTCTGCCTCTGTTGTCATTTTGCTATTAAGATTCGCCTGTAGCTTATGAACACTTTCTCTTGCAAGCAATACTAACGCTGTTTCCTGATCAAATCCGTAATCTAAGGGAGAGTTGTCAATGTCAGGTATAATATTGATTGAAATTGTGGTGACTCTTAGTCTCATTTGACCATTTGGATGCTGATAATGAAATAAGTATTGCACAAACGTAGATGGCACGATATTGCTATCTAATTTTTCGAAATAAATTGCATATGTCGATTGAGGATTGACAGTACATAGTTTCCAAGAGTTTGTTGCTGACTCTCCAATTTTAATCAGACTTATCATACGCTCACTTACAGGCACTGATTTATTCATAGGTAAAGATGTTGCATTACCTATTAGTCCTTCGACTTTCAAATCTGTTGCTGTCTTGATCTCGAGAGATGAATTGAATCCCATATCCAAAGTGTCGTCGTTCTCGTTATTTTCTTCTTGCTTTTTGAAGAATTTGATAAAACTTTGCTTGAATATTGCCGTGGAAAATGAATCCGACATCACTACTACTCCCCCTGTTCTAGTACAAGCATCCTCCATTTCATTCAAGCCAACTTGATCATAACTCCCAATAAAAAAATTGCAACTTAAACCTAAATTTACAATTCTTTGACTAATGTCAGAATAGAATCTCTTCGCTTCCTTAAAAAAAGATAAATTTGACTTTGTCTTAGATGATGTGGATGGAGCTTTGATAATTGTATTTTGAGATTTGATAATGTCATAATGAGACCTTAATGGTTCTTTCAATTGTTTGTCAACTACTTTGCCGGGACCAAGTGTGCAAACACCAGCTATGAACATCAAGATATGTCCCCCTATAGCATGTGTGTTCCCAAATATAGCTTTTAGTAAGTGTGATGCAATATTCAAAGCAGAGCCTGATGAGCGATCCAAACGTTCCTTATATTCTTGGTGGGCAAAAGTATTAGGAATTAAATTTTCAATGATATTCGTCAATTGATATTCGACAAAACTTACTGGTTGTAGAAACCTTTTTCCTATGTTGCTAATTTTATCAAAACCAACCACATTACTGTCTTGGTTGGCATTTAAACCCATAAATCCCAAAGATGATTGGACTTCTTCCAAAGTATAACACTTAGACCCATTGAATGTATAACTTAAATTATCATTTGATATCAAATCGTGTATTTTAACATGTTTTCCATATGATATTAGCCCAATCAAAGCATTTTCAGGTAATAAACTGAGCGATAGTATTAAGCTTTCTTTCAACAGTTTGAATGATACTTCATAATCATTTTCCTCAAAACAAGTATCGACTACAAAAAAAAATATGGGTGGTAATGCGCTAGATCTTCCTGTCGAATATTCAACTGTGGTCAAGTCTGGATGCAAACTGGGTTGAGGAACTTTTGATCCATCAACGTTGAATGATGGTGGTAATTGATTGACGAAACCACAGAATTGACACTTCCAAATTTCATTATCTACCACCACGTAAGGGTTTAAAATCGCTCGACACGATCTGCATGATATGATACAAGATTGATTTAGTAAAGGAATGGTTGATTTATTGTTCAAAGGTGTGTATAATGAGCCAAATGGAATGATATTTCGTTGGTGCTGTAATTTTGATCTCGGCAAGCACGCCCAAGACAACCTGATTCCATCTTTATCTTCTCTAGACTCGAAGTCCATTTGATTAAAAATATGAATTCTTCTGTCTGATTTTTTTTTTTCTAAGTACAATCAAATTAAATCCATCAATATGATCCATTCATAATTGATTCTTTCGATGCAGAGTAAATTAAACCGATCGGGGATTTGAGTCATATTTTAAAGATAGCCAAGAAGGATCTCATACACTGAAGACAAAATAATAAGGGATAGCTAGACCATACCACTTTACACCACTCATTTAAAATCCAAATAATGCACCTATCTACAAATCTACAAAGTCGACCTTTTCAACAGGAATTATTAATAAAAGCACTGAGACAACTTTTCCGTTTTTTGCGAAGAATTGCTTACAAATGCTTACCTGTATGATCAAAAGAAGCTCAATACATAGAATTTGTTGAATAGAAATTTGATTTAAACAAATCTTGGATCGGTTTCTATTAAGAGCGCCTTGGCGCTGATTCCCTCAAGTATGGGAACCTAAATACTACTCCGTAACCATCATGCTACGGACACTTTGCTTGGAATACTTTAACCTCCAATGATAACAGATTCACAATAATTTATGTGCAAAAGTTCATTAGATGCTAGCAGTTTTCAATATCCAAAAATTAGCCCACCAAATACAAGCCAAGAATACTTTAGAACTCCACCGGTCAAACGCAGAAGAAGTACTTGTTGGACCTTTCATAGCACCATAGCAGTTTAATGCATATACAAATTGTCAGTATAAACCTTTACTATTCTCACTTGACTTACAAATACTGCATATAAAAATTGCCCCGGGCTTTTTAGGTAGCGCAATAATGAGAGGTTCGCGGAATGAAGATTTTTCATTGGAAATTTTCAAAAACCAAAAATTTAATCATCAAATCACGTGATTGCCAACCCAGAAACTCAAAAAAATCATTATGCTACCATTTCAATTACGTAATTTATTACATAAACATTATCGGTATTACATAACTAATTACGTAATTCTTCCTAAGTTGGTTGATTTTGAGCCCGTTTAATGGTATATAACGTTTTACAATTACACTTATGGCACTATAGGGGTTATTGTTTGATGCCTTATGCATTTGTGATTGAACTTTCACATCAAAAGATGTTAGAATTAGGTTTGAAAGCTCATTTTCACCCTAATCATGTGTGTTGATGAAAACGAAAAATTGTGATGGCAAAGCCACATGTATTTAAAACGGATGGAGGTTGTGAGAGCGAATAACAATTGTATGGAACTTGTCTTCGTAATACTTCTGTAGAGGCTGCAAACGTATCTTAAATTCCGTCTGCTACCAAACCCTACATCATAGTACAAATTTGCTAAGAAGTTAGAAGTGTTCAAATGCATGACTATAGGTAGTTGAGTCATGATTTGACACCAATGAGGAAGTTTATATTACGAAATGCCGTCGTCTCACGCAAAATGCAGTTAGTATTGAATCAAATAAAAGTGTTCGATAGCACATGTTACAGTGAATGAGAGGTTAGTAGGTGAAGATTTGGTTGATAATGAGTCTTACTCGAATGCTATTAGTTAAGTGTAGCATAATTCCAAATTATCAGATGAACCTCAACAAGCTTGATGTTGTGGGAGCAAACCTATCAACAAGAGTTTTCATATTCGTTCTCTTAAGGTAAAACTGAAGACACGCTCTTGAATTGATTTCTAAGTTCGACTACTGAAGTAGCTTATTTTGGCTAGGGGCTCTTAAGAGTTCTACTTTTTTATCATGTATAAAACCGTGCATCCTTATTTAGCTTAAGTACGATTGCACCAATGTGACGAAAATGTGACGTATATTGCCTTGAGAGAGTACAAAGCAAGTGTTCTTTGTAGGTACTTGATCCCTCGAATAAATGTATCTTTTAAATTTTTATTGGTATATGTTATACGTATCATAATTATCTTATGAGGTATTGTTGCAGAAAGACAACAAACAATTTGAAACTTATTTTGGAAATTACATTTAGTTTTGGATTCCAGTAGTCTTTTTAATCGAATATTGTAATCAGGAACGGAAATCGAGTTGAAATTCTTTGATCTATTTTACTTTTGATTTTTGAAGTCTTATTTTTAAAAAAAAAAAACAGTGGGTGGACTCTATTAGCACTATAATCACTAAAAGAGGCTCAGTAAGATAACCGAATGCAAAAATAACAACTTGCATGGATAGTCAAGTCGATGTATTGTTTTTGAAAATGATTAAGGATTAAATACAGTAGAAAGTTCAAGAAACAATCAACTTAGTAACAACAATTCAATTGAAGATCGGATTGTAATGATTATTGAATAACATTGGATTATAGTAAAAGCCCATGGAGCTCAAAGTTAAGAGGTAATGAATATGTTGGTGACCCTTAAGAACTCGAACAACCTTATTTCATTGCTAATATTCATCAACAAAATTATCAGGATTTGGCTTCTAAATTAAGTAGCTGAATCGTTTTTAAGTTAGACAAGAGACTAGTTCGAAAAGAAAGAACATTCAAAGCTTAATGAGCATTAAAAGAATGAAACATCCTCAGCTTATCAATCAACTTTAACATCATAGATATTGCTAATTAAGCGCCGCAATCGCCGACACTTGGTATTATAGGGTCATTTTGTATGTTGCATATGGTTTCTCAAAGCCAATTGAACAAATACCCGCAATGAAATGCTATCTATTGAGTGAATAACTGAATGTTATATTCAACCTAGTGTTTGCAAATGATGAGGACCTGGCCTTCACAAAACTGTCATGACGTTGCAGAAGCATTAATATAATCAATGGAGAGTTTGCCAAGCGTGAAAAGAGCATTTGTTTATGTAAATTACATGTCAATTAAGTATTATGCACATTTGAGTATAGTACCAGTAGCGACCAAGAAGGCATCTCATACGAGTGATAGATTGGAGATAGATCACTATGCTCTTTAAATGGTGACTTGTAACTGTGTTGTATTGCGTATAATCATACACTCAATTAATTTTGATCTATACCCAAACTTTGAACATATTATATTCTGTGTTTCAATACGCCCTAATCACTTGAAAATGAATCATACTCAAAACTAAAAATATGAGTTACTTGAGAGTTTATGTTTCATTAGTATTTGCAATTCAATTTATACTTGGTCAATAAATCACACGAAGTTATTCTATTCAACATTCAATTATAACTTTAGTACTTTTAACTGCATGAATCACCTTCATCAAATTATCAAACTCAATCAGTTGTACCAGACCTGGTTAAATAGGGATATTCTCATACCATTGATTTATCTCGATAAATATTATTTGATGTTTCAGATGTACTTTGTCTCAATATCTTTGATTCAGGTTTAGCCGAAGCTAGTTCTAAGCTATGACTATAGTACCGATTTCACTCGTCACTTTGACAACAAACATTATTCCATGTAAATAATCACAGGCATAGTCATAGTTCTCTTTCCTACAGTCATTCAATACTGACAATTAACTGAAAATAAATTTGTTTCTTGATGGCTAAACGTAGATGGTAGTATATACGCAGTATCGTCAAGACTTCGCCTTGTATATTTCCAGAAATTGAGCTTGTCAAGTATTAGGTTGACACATTGCACGATGATGACTACGAATCCAAATTGGTTTCTTACGATTCATTATCTTTGAGCAAGTCAAACAAAATATTGTAATCCACTATAGACACCATTGAAGAATAGACCGATGGGAAAACTATCACTTGTAAGTATTGGACTAAGCCACATTGTTTCAATTTTGATGATAATTACTCCTATAATGATTGACTCAAATCATGAATGGCTTATTTGATCATTTGCAAAAATCCTAATTTTTTAGTCTCAACATCATCTTTGCAAGAACAGAATACATCAAGCCAATTAGACAGCAAGATGTTCAACACCAAATAGTAATGAGTTTACAATTGGCTAAAATTTTTAATTTGTTTTGATTAGTGACAGAAAGACAACTCTCTTCATGGAAAAACCTATATCACAACGCTGTACCATCTTCAAAAGCATTGAATAATCAACTATTGAGTAAAGTAAGATAGGAAACGTCAGAGGAACTGAATGGTCAACGAGAAGTATCTGGCAACAAGACATTGAGAATCTTCAGCATGACTTTTATTAGAGTTCAATTATTGAAACGAAGCAATACTAGTTCAATTGTGAATGTGGGCGGCCCATGAGTTGTCGGGGGTATAGAGGAAATATTGCAAAATAAAATATCATCGATATTCAACAACCTACCTAATAATAATCCGTTTCCTGACGAGTCTGCTTTTGGTCTGGGTACAGTTCAAGACGATGGTTCAAGTCAAATTGTATCTTCTAGCCCACAAAAGGAAGCAATTGCCAATATAAACTATGCAAAATTTACCATCAGTACCCCTCAGAACCAACAAATTCAATACAATTTGAATTCGATGTACAATGACCTAGTTGCTAAACCTCTCCAGTATTGGTTGGAGGCTAAAGAAGGTTAAATTTATTACAGATATAGGTTAATCGCCAACAATCTTTTCAATTCAAGCAATCCATAATTCAGAAATACTCATATAAATATTCTGCTTTATTAGTTAAAATGAACATGAAATGGATTACTGGCTGACGGAAATGAAGCTGAGAGTGAAGATGACGAGGAAGACGAACATGCTGTGTTCTATATGCTTAAAAAATCAATTATGGGTTTATATCGACCCCAATCACTTCGAAAGCGCCACCTAGTCAGGTAAGGCTCAAGACCCCGCGACCAACCTTGAGTGCTTTCCCATCAATAAAGAGAAGAGGCAGAAATCTCCGATTTTTTTTAAGTTTGGCATATTCAACCTCTGCAGCTAAAACAGAAAGATAATGAGTTTATTGATACGAGTTAATGATACAAATGTGACTGAGAAATCAGACTAGGTACAACGTCTAGGGTTAAGCACACTAAATATGAATCTCAGTGCTATATTGTCCCAACTGAAAAGGGTATAAAGAAGTTATGAAAAGAATACGTCAGACCAATCAAATAGTAAAATTCCAATAACTATTCAATATCTATGAGTAGATTCTCTTAATTAAATTTCGAAGGAAGTGACACTCAACGAATATACTTTCTTTTAAGACCGTTGATTAACTGTAACGCCTCCGTTTGAAATCAATCTACAGAGATAATATACCTTGATGAATTGAAGTGTATAGTTCATTATCAATAGCACACAAATTTGATCAAGTTCCACGTCGTTTGAATTCAGTTCAACTAGCGAACTATAGTTGAAAGTGGAGATAGACTGAGAGAGTCTTTGAGACTCAGAGCGGACGCTTTAACCGATTGGGATTCGTTTAATATTTTTTTATAGATCTTTGATTTTAAATGTCTTATTTCTTTGTAAGTTTATAGTGAAGGGATCTTATCAACACATACAATGAGGAGAATGGGCTCTGTATGACTATTTACTACAAATCTTACTACTTGCATTTATTCTCATGATCATAGATTGCTTAATAGGTCGATAGGGATATAAGTTCAACGGTAAATTCGGGAAATAAACAACTTAATGGTAACAGTTGAACTTTACTACTTATCAAATTAGAATAGAGGTAGTAATAATTACTGAAAAAAAACCGAACATTACGTTGAAAATTGTGGAATACGAAGCATGATCTCCAAGTAAATGATAATAATTGGTGCCTTCAAAGCTTTTGAACAAACATGTTCTATCGATGAATTTCATCAACAAAACCATCAGGATTTTGCTTCTGACTTAAGTGGTTGAATCTCAGAAAGTTAATCAACAGACTTTTTCTAAAAGAAAGGAAGATCACAAGCTCGTTGAGCATATAAAGGATGATTTTTACTTGAGTTTTAAGTGTTTCAGATCCGTATATGAATGGAACTTTAGTATTATGGCCAACCAAGAAACATATAACACAACAAGTTCCAAGGTGAGTGTTTCACTAGCACTAGGAACAACAGTTGATGCATTTTGAACCCAATGAACTACTTGAAGATTTGCATATGAAACGACCAACATCACTATGTTCGAAGACAACCAAGCAGTAATTGCAAATATCAACAATAAATAACTAACCAGTGAACGGAGGAGTACTAAAAATACTATGAGTAACCTCAAGGAACATGTATTAGACCTAAATTATCGATCAGTTCTTTATGTCAAACAATTAAAAATTTTGTAGACTCATTCACCAAAGCTTTGAACATCAATGGTATAAGAGACTCACTATCAGGAGAAGAAGATTTAAAATCTCGTTAAATACTGGAGATAGTAAAACAACTGCAATTGACAAATGACACAGTCGATAACATAACTACATTAGAAGACTTTGAAGGTTGGTTGATTCCGAAGATAGTAAAACCTAAACTCGGTTTTTCAACGTCAGTAATCAAGAATGATGAGTTTATACCTTAAATTTTTGAAACCTTAGGAATCTTACTTTTTAATTGAACTTAAAATTGTATCGTGAAAGCTTATGAAACGCGTAATAGTTGAAGTCGCCATTTTCAAATTATGGTTAAAGGAAGCTGATTTCAAACAAATGAAGAATAACCAACCTTATTTAATCTATTGAAACATAATGCTTACTAGACTACTTTAGGTAAATAATGTCAGGTATCAAGTAATAGTCTAGGCTATATTACTGATATACATTTTAGCTTGAAATAGATACTTTTGGCTGGTTGGAACCTTGCCTTCGGAGAACCGCCCTCACCTTGTTTCGTACATTGAGTGAAACCAGAAATTCGAAAGTTGATATTCTGTTTTAAATTTTACTACTTCAAAGGAACTATTGATTGATCAACTCGTCTTTCACAATTATACACATACAATTTTACACAAATGGGTTTACACAAACGGGTTTACACAAACGAGTTTACACAAACGAGTTTACACAAACGAGTTTACACAAACGGGTTTACACAAATGGGTTTACACAAACGTGTTTACACAAATGGTTTTGCACAATCGGATTTACACAAACGATATTATGCACTTGAGTCACCATTTAGTAATTCAAAGAGAAAAGGAAATTTTAAAAGAAATCGAGCAACGTGTTATTAAATTTGAATTTAACATCGAATATCTTGTTTGTCGTTTAATTGAAAATTGTCCGATTTTGAACAAATTTTAGCTAAAACTATGACTATGACTAAAACTATGAATAACAATTTGCATAATTCTTTGTATTCTGCAGGCTTTTTAAAAACTCTTATTCACATCTACATTTCTAATTATATCATATTCAAACATCCTTAACGCTGTGATTTGAAACTCATATTAAAAATTCTTTAATTTCCGATGTTAAACGCCAGCGTAGTAGTCTACCTATTTGACGTATATGAACTTCCATGGTTAAAATTAAATACCTGAAGTTTATAGACTAGAGTCTTTCAAGAATAAATTAAAGATTCAAATTGTTACTTTGTTTAGTTTGATTTTAAGCAATTCTTGAATTTTACAAGGTATGTTGGTACTTGACTCAAATTACTTACCAATTCTGATTTGTTTAAGTGAAAATATTCTACATTTGAAGGCATTATCTGAACAATTTCAGGATTCTTAATCACGTCTATTCATTTGAATGAAAGCAATTGCTATTGGGGCTTGAATCGCTGGTCGAACTTTAGTAGTGTTGCTTACTGCAAATAATTCGATGATTGACGCAAGTGACTTGTGCTGAACGCTCTTACTTTTAACCTTACCACTTATCACAAATTGAAGTATTATCGTTTCTTCCATGATTGAAATTGTTTTGCCTGATTTTTCTTTTCAAATTAGTCTACGTGGTCCTCCTACAATTAATTTGCCTCAGTTTTATTGTAAGGTGGTTTGCTTTATACAGAATAATAGGTTCGATACTGTCATGTTAAACTGTGTTATTAATTCAATAAAAGAGGTACGTATCAAAACTTCAAGCTTCATCGTCGCTTACATCGTCTTTGTAACCATGTTTTCGAATCTCTCCTAATCTCTTCCTAGCTGCGTTCAATTCGTTTTCTAGTTTCAAAATCTCAACTTGTTGTTCCATTTCAATGGTCTTACCTTCATAAGGGGTTAATTTGCTCAAATCAACGTCATTGGATTTTTGTTCGTTTTGACTTAAAAGCTTCTGAACTTTAGCCACGAGTGCTTTGCAAGCTCGAGATACATCTCCAGAAGCGGATTCTAAGTTATCTTGAGTCTTGGATACGAAATTAGCCTTGACTCTTGAAGCAGCCACCAACTGAGCAGTAGAAGCAGCTACTTCGTTTGATGCTACGATGAGCTTTTCATGACTACTACTGTCTTTCAAGACTCCATCTGCGGTCCTAATTAAAATATTTGTTGCACCTGCAACCGCCTTGGAGGCACTGATCAAACCTTCAGTCCACCTATTATTCTTTTTGTAGAATTCAGTTTTAGTTTGTTGGCCGATGTTTCTAGAAACAATCTCATGTTGTGATGCTACAGAAGCGTTGATCAAATTCTTTACTGCATCTGTGATCAATTTTGCACAAGAAAGTAACATCTCATGTACTTCGATATTTTCTCCGTGTATGTTTGGGTTGCTCATCAAATCACTAAGATATTTTGAAGCTGAGTCGACGGTATTGGCAGCCAGCTTCATTTCTGTATCGACAAGGTCCTCTATATTACCCTTGAACTTAAGGCCATTGCTGGTTTTGAATGTGTCTACCAAAGCTCCAAGACTTTTCAAAGAAGTCTGAAGCTGATAATTTCCATCAATGACTATATCTATCTTGTCTTCGTCATTTTCCAATGGTTCTAATACTTCTGATTTCAAATTATGAAAATATGACTCTGTGTCATTCAATACACTCATTGTTAAACTGAGTAATTCGTCTTCTCGAATTCCACCAATGCTGTTCAACAAACCTTTGGTATTCAACATTAAATCATTTACTGAAGACGTCAATGACGAGCTTGCTATTATGATGTCAGAAAATGTTGACTCGTCTTGATTCTTATCTTCAGCAATAAATGAATTGAAAACTGTTGCAAAATCTGTGGCTGTATCAGAGCAAAGTTCGATAATGGACAATAAGTATTCAGGCGTCGAGTTTAAATTACCTGCTTGCATGGGAGATTTCAACTCGTGCTTAGTGTCAAGTACTCTTTTAACACTATTTTCTAAAAACACATCAACAAGATTTTTGTACTTTGATATTTGAGAAAAGATTATTTGATCAATTTGCTCATTAATTATATCATCTTGATCATCTTTGAAACGGCCTAGTTCTTGGTATGCATTTTCCAACGCTTCATTCGAGATTTCTAGCTCCATTTCTTTTTCTTTTAATTTGGCTTGCAATGATGTTGCATCTTCGAGACCACCAAGTTTCAACTCTCTGTCAGCCAACTGTTGTTTTAATTTGTTCAACTCTGACTCATGTTGAGACATCACGGAAGATAAGTTTAGATTTTGTAATTTACCAGATTCTTTAGCAGTAATGTTCAATTCTCTAACTTCAGCCTCTAGTTTTTCAATGTCCTTATCTTTATTGGCTTTAAGTCTGTCCAAATCCAATCTTGCTCTGTCTCTTTCACGAATCAAATCGGCTAATTCGACATTCTTGGCTTTCAAATCTTTTTCGAGTTTTTCTTTCTTCATTATAGATTCTTGTGCACTGCTGATCTTTTGCTGAATCTTTTTGAATTTCGCCAATAGGTTCAAATGTTCCTGACGTAATTGTGAGTATAATTTTGCAAGTGATTCGTACTTTTTAGTCCAGTTTGTGATCTGGTCCTCTAGATTTTTGATCAGTTCGTCTTTTGCTGCCACCTGTTGACTTGCGGTATTGTTAAAAGCCGCCATTTCATTCTCCAAGCTTTTAACCCTTGCATCGTATTGCAGTAAAAGTTGTTGATCGTTATCGTATTGATTTTTGAACATGACTAAATCGTGCTCCAATTCCGACACGCGACCTTGTTGTTGCTGGGTCTGCTGCATTTGTAATGCCTCTTGCTCTTGTAAAAACCGTCTTTCTTGCTCGCGCTGTTGTTGCTCAAATAAACGTTGTTGCTCTTGTTGTTGCTGAAGCTGATATTGACGTTGCATTTCTAACTCATGTTGAGTTCTTTCTTGTTGTTGCTGTTGCTGATAGAGCATTCCAGTTTGTTGAGTAGACAACGGATCTACTACCGCTGCTGGAGCACCGGCGGGAGGTTCATAGTTTGAAGTAGATTGTGATGAAACTTGCAAAGGAGTATTATTTTCAACAAAACGAGGCTTGATTTCTGAATCGCCATCTTCATTGGCTTGTAGATCTGGAGCGCTATTAGGTAATTTGGGAATGGTGATCAAGCTTGTTAAGAATTTGATGGAATGACAATCAGTGTAAAAATCTCTAAGCATGAAATGTTGAGATTCAAATCTTTCAAACAACACGGTCAAAGCCTCGTCTGCACCCAACTGCTGATGCATAGCTCTCAACATTGAGATACAAAATTTATAAATCCCATATGACTCTGATATCAATGGAACTAAAGCACTCACTTTACACAAATTACCATGACTATGATGGATGCTTGCAAAGAGAAGCTTCTGAAGATCATTTATCAGATCTTGCAAATCCATCAATTGTAATATCGCCTCATAACCTTCATTTGGGTCATTTACTGCTCTTAAAGAGATATATTCTTCATATTCGAAAGTTCCATTAAACCCGGGATTGTTACGATGAAAATCTAATTTTTGAAGAATATACCTATCATATTGATTGATCAATTTCCCATATGCGGATCCTTGAGATGGAAAGACCGTCGCTAATGAAGCAATGAAGTCTCTATTTCTATAAGCATCCTTTAAAGTATTGGGGTGTCCTTCTTGTAAAACTTTATGAATCATGATCAATGCTTTGAATAGTTGAATTTCATCACTCTGTAAAGGTTGAATCTTGACAGCATTCCAAAATGCTCGAGAGTTTTTATGATCCCAAGTATAAACAATACATGCCCTGACGTGCTTACGCTTAGGTGGAACTTCGTCATTGTTACATGCTTTTTTGACACTTGTTTGCAAGTCTACTTCTGCACGACTCATGTTTTGCAATTGACAGAATTAATGTTTGGTATTTACTATAGTATTATGAATCAAGATAGAATCTGAGTATATGTTGTCAATCCTCTGAATAATTGAATTATCGGTCAGAAAAATAAAAGTCAACATTTTAGAAAAGTCGTCAAATTTTTGTAGAAATGTCTCTGTGCACCTAAGAAAGTCGTTAGACCACGAATTCATTTTTGATGGTGTAAAGTTGAAATTTAATGATTAAATTTGCCAATCTGAAAAAAGTCGTCCTCTACACTGACTTTGTCGTTGTTGCTTTATAGCCCAGTATATATTCAATTAACTAATCACAACTACCGGTGATTCAACACAATCGTGGGTTGAAGTAAAAGCACATTAATTACAAATATAAAAACCCATCTTCAAGATATTTTAGATGTAATTTGCTCTCAATTTCGTCTATTGATATTTGTCTTTAACTTGAGCTGATTAGTACTTATAAGATTGTGTATTGTACCACATTACTCATACTTTAAAATAACATCTGCGTAATGTCTTAAGCAAAATCAAAATTTGCCAAGTGGGGGTATTAAATTGAACAGCTTGCTTTGGTGGTAGCCCTTTCATTTGGATATCATTAACAAAACGGATGTTGAGGACTGTTTCAACAATCAATCAAAGTACTAGATCAAGCATCCTATAGATCTATCTCAACTCTCTATACATAGTTTTGCTCTAAGCTTTTGCCGTTGGAAAATACGTTTTACTCGAATTTACCGAATTGAATTTATACCAAGGTATTAAACCTCAGTATGAATTGATCCCTCTACTTTCATCACTTTCTTCTATGAAATGTTTTGTTATCAACACACAAGCAGCAGTAGACTTTAATAGGCTTAGCACTTCAATTATGCCTGCAACTGATTACATATAGATGTCATATTGTTATCATTTCGAGATACTTAAGATTCAAGTTCAAAAAATGAAGGACGTGGACCAAGTGTTTATCATTGAAAGATGCATCCATCTGTTGTACTACATCGGTACGGATTTGATGGAATCTTTCTGTCTCTGCTGATCTTGGGATTATCAGGAACGCGAATGACAATACATTCAAATTTCGTTCAATGCTAACTCAATGAAGACAGAATCTAATAGTCAATGTATGTTGCTCTTGTCATCTCAGTGTAGCCGTCTCGGCAAAAAGGGCATTCATTTGAAACGAGTGCAGTAATTCAATTAATGAACTTTCTCTAATTATTTGCTAATTTTTGCAACATTCATAAATGTTTTTAACAATCTCAAAGAGTTAGTTTCCAACTTACAAAATTACTTGAATTCGGTACTGAATGATTTATGATCTTGGCAATCAAGACAGATCTTACTAACGCACATATTCGTGCTATATTGCACTTTGAAATAATTTCGGGGCCAAATTTATTGACGCTTGAACTTTCTTACCTAGAATTGACAAATATAATGTATCTCAAGAAATATTCGTAATTAGACTTCTTACAAGAACTGCTACGTTAATTTCACATCGTTTGATTTGTATCAATCAAAAATGAACTCAAAAGCAAATACAATTTCATTGATTAATTTATTCAATCACTAACTAAGACGCCGGAGTCCATTGTTCGTAATTTCAGGTAATAAGTACAGCATTTTGTACGGATCTTCATACATCTATATAGAAGTTTAATGATGCTGAACTAACAGTAGAATGATTTGCCAAATGGACTTAAGATTCTGATTCAAACCAGAGCTCGTGAAAACACTTGATTAGCCCTTTAATGAAAAAAAACTCAGTTGCCTGACTCAGTTTTGTCTTTTCTAAGGGAATAAACGTCAAGCAACATAAACTTTAGTAAGCCTTGGGTAAAGGGATTTTCGACAACGAATTTCATTGTAACTTACTTATTCTCCTCATCTTCCTCTATATCGTTCAACTTATTGCCTTGTGTAGTCTCTATCAATTGATTAATAGGAGAAGTGAAATTCGATATTTTAGGTGATTTAACCAATGTGTTCTTGAAAGTGGGTATCACTTTGGAGACATTTATAGTTGTGAATATTTTTTCAATTTCATTTTTTACAATCATCCCATACTCATCTTCCTTTTCGTCCTCTTTTGATTCTTCCTTTACAGTCTGATCTTCATTTTCTGACTGTAACAATTTCTGCTCTCTCAACTTTTCATCTTGAATATTAAATCTTAAATTTAATCCGTAGCCCAATATAATCAAATAATTTTTGTACTTGTTCATTTCTAATCTATAGTCATCTATCTTTAGGTCGTAGTTGTTTATAATTCGGTTGTAGTTGGAGCAATTATAATTCAATTTCGATAAGCTTGATAAGAATTTAGACTTTAATTTCACAAAATCATTGTATAATTTTTTCAATTGGTTGTAATAATTTGAAGTTTTGATAAATTGTTTCATTAAACCATTTTGATTGAAGTCATCATTAGATATATAATTCGATAAATATACACCTTTTATCACGGGTTCCCATTTTTGAATCTTCAAACGTTTGAAATTCTCCTTGTCTTGAATTATGCCATCTAAATTTGTCCAACCATACTCAATTGAAGAGATGCTTTCCTCTAATGTGGGTATGGCAGTGATTTTTGCTGCCCAAAAATTGCATGTGTTTATGAATTCCGATGCAATTTCTTTAGTACCAGCTTCAAAAATGAATTTTTTAGTTGGTTTTTTGGTAGTTTTTGGAAATGTCAAAGACCAAAAAATCTTGATATCATTGGGAGCTTGGGTGTGTTTTTCAAATTGAGCAAATGTGGAGCATAAATTATGCTGACCGATTTTCACCGCATTGTTGAGCCAATTCCCATCACCAATTTCATTTTGACCGTCTGTTTCCTTCTTGTACTTTTTGACCAATTTCGGATCAAATGAGTAAATGGATAATTCTCCTTTTGAAACAACTACAAACGACTCTTGGAATTTGTTTATAATGGGATGTCTAGTAAAGTTTGGTGAAGTTCTAAAAAATGGAAATTTCCTTGGTTGTTGTTGCTGCTGTAGATCATCCTCATCGTTGTTGAAAGCCTTATACTTTAAAAGTCCTTCTTTTAAATATGGTGATCCCTGTAATTCCAAAATCAAGTCGATTTCATCTTGGTAATTGTCTACATTGAAATGATCCATTCCTTGCCTTTGTGAATCGTACTCATTGTCTTCAATGAAATGAGCAGTGTCAAATGATAATACAGATATATCGTCACTTTGGTAGTTTGACGCCGTTGATATCATCGAGGATCTAGAACTTCTTTTATTCAATTTATTATCAAAGGATTGACGCTGACGTAAAATAGGTGATGAGATTTGATTAGTCAATGATTGCTGTTGGTTCAATGGTTGTTGTTTATACAATTCGGCCATTCTTGTTATATGTTGTTGTTGTTGTTGTTGACCAACTAATGCTCTAGCCAAACCAACCCTCTGATTGGAGTTGATGTTATCAGAATTAAAGTTCTTCGTTGTTAATGAAGATTTCCTACTGGTGTCAGTTGACCAAATAGAGGAATTAGTAGCTTGTCTGCTTAACTCATTGTTAGGAATCGTGTTTGCATCATCACTTTTGTCAAAAGAACCAGCTTTATCAACAGTGATAGACTTGTTTGTTTTCAAATTTAATTCATTCTTCAACAAGCTTTCATAGTTTTGACTCAATTCAGTTTCAATAGCAATTCTCTGCTTCACCGTAAAGCTTTTCAGAGTGCTAGGATTTTGTTGACAAAACGTCGTAAAAGTATTTTTGATGAAATCATTTTGACTAATTCTTGACTTTTTGTTCAACTCTGAGTTATGTAAAGCGGTATTCAACAAAATCAAAGAATATATAATGATGTAGATTTGTTCAAAATTCTTGGTATAAAATAGATTATTTGGATATTGTGTCAACCAAGATCGAGTGAAGCTTGATAATATTCGGTCGATTTCCTGAGATTCACCTTTTAGGTATAGTTTTGAGCACAACATTCTAGTTGATATCAATAAACTAGGTGACCATTTAAATAATTTCATATAGTAATGACAGATTTTGGTAGATTCTTCATCGTCATTGGCTAGAAATTGTAGATACTCCTCAGGTTTAATTGAGACAAAGTCTTCATCGAATAATCTTTTGGCGATGATCTTCCATTCGGTTTCTTTAATTAGTTTCTCGTCAGCTTTTTCTTCACTGGCAATACCATTAGATGTGTCCGTCTGGTCGGTTTCAGTAGACAAGGTTCTTGTAGTTTCATTTGGTCCAGCTTCATTTATCTTAAGTTCTTTGAATGAAACAACGTCTGATATGGGAGTGATTGGAAGTATCTTATCATAGTTTTGGATATCTTTAAAGTCCTTAGAGTCTTTCAAGTCCTCCAGATCTATTTGTACTGTTGCGGGTATGTGAATGAGTGTAGTGGAGGTGGTGCTATCCATAATGAAAGCCCTTTATCAAGATAAACAAAAAAAAACTTGAATTATCTATGCAGTGTTGAAATGATGATTTTTTTTTTTCACAGGTATGATTAACGCTTTATCTGCAAATGGAATGTTGGTTGCGTTTGAAATATAGCCGTTGTCTGTGTCTATTATTGACTAGTTGATTGATATCAAATAAAGATGTGATACAGAGAAATAGACCGAGAGTGAGATAAGTATACGGTAATAAATCAAATTCAATGGGGGTTGATTAAAGAAGAAGTTAAATAACTTTTAAGATAATTATATTACCAAGAAAAGTGAAATTAGTGAAAGACATTTATGCAGTAAATACATTGGACCTGGGAGATCTGATCGTTCAATCAATGCAAATAAATTACTGCAGATTTAAATGTGATATTTAGAAGAATGTGAATTTCATCGTCTAAATTTAATGTGGGATAAAGCCCCACACTCATTAATTAACCTCTGAACTTTAGTTGATCTATTCTGTCTTGTATCCCCTGAACTATACATCAAAACAGTATATCATGGATTTTATCATGTATATTTTCGTGACTTCAATATAGAATTTGAAGAAGAAACCAAAAACATCAAGGCCAAATTTGAATAAACATACGAGAATTACTCTCTAGACTCATGCGAAAAAACCAATTTATCGAGTGAACGCGTCCTCTTTTATTTTTGTACTCATAATTTAAATGCAGCTTGTGATATCTCTTTAGTTAAACAAACTCAGTAAATAATATCCAAAATGAGAATTGGTTTAATAGTTTGCATAATTTGGCGCTCTTTTAAATCCAGTGCTTGCCTATGGATGTTGTAGTCATATTTGAGAAACAGTATTCTGCTGAATGAAGAAGACTCAGTATAACACAAAGCATATCAAAAGTACAATAAATTTCATTTAAGCTCATTTTGTGTAAATGTTTATTGTCCTAATTGATTACTATAATTCGTTTTGTTCATTAAAATTTCTAATATCGGGAAGTGGACCTCTTTAAAGCATTTGGTCGAATAGCTTAAATTACAGTTCATTTGTTAAATTTTTAAATATATTCTTCTTTTTGTGTACGGTATTTTCATTTTGTACTTTTGCATCCAAATACTTATTAACTAGACTCGAATTGAATATTGCGCGGCTTGAACATCTATTACATCATCTCCAGCTTTTATTAAAATAGCTATTCGTATAGGTTTATCCCAATTCATACTTTTCAAACTCGTCCGATAAACCAAGAATTTCGCTAATAACTTTTCAATGACATTTTTGTGATTAATTTGCAAAATTTGTTCACTCAAGGGTCGTTACTTGATACTGTATGCTATTCGTTAAATGTTGGCGGCCAACCCAACTTTTGATAGTTTAATTAAGTCGTTGTACAGATCACTTTACTCAGCTGTTCACGAGTGTAAGTACGAATTAGGAATATTCGAGGTAGAAGAAGAGGACTACCTTGATTGGCCTCTGACTCTCTCGAGAAAAGAAAAAAGCTATCGTAATCAAACTCGACTATTATAGTCTATGATGTTGAATCAAGAAGACCTTCACTATTGTTTTCTACAAGCGCAGTCCAATTATGAAATACAAACAAATTCACAATAGAATCGGTTTTGATGCTTCTACATATATCAACAGTCATATTTTAAAATACGTTCTTTCTTATTGTTATCACGATCGATCATGTGTCCAAAATTGTCATTTGTGGTATTCTAAACATATCCACCAGAGGGATCTTTTGATCATATCTTCGAACGTGGATCACAATGCTATCACTTCATTTAACAACACGGATTATTGTATTCTTCATCTAAGAATTCTCCCGTTCTTGAATGATGCAATGAATTTCGCATATGTTTTATAACGACATCATCTGAGATCTCACCATCATCGGGATCATCTATAACGGGATCAGGGAATTTGTCGTGAATATAGAAATCCACAGCTTCATCTGTATCCAGATTATATTTCTGGCCCTGTGTTTCTTCCTCTTGGATGTCATCTAAAACCCACGGCATGATCAATTTCAAAAATTCATCATTAAACTCCAAATAATGGCCAGTCCTCCAATGAAAATTGTATATTGAATCCTTAACCTTGATAGCGCTGGATCCCATCTCTTGCCTTATTAAGTCCCCGTTTATCTTCGCACTCCCTGGAGAACAAGATTTGTATTTGACAAGACCAGCATGCTTACCTAAAAAAATCTTGTAAGGAAACTCTATTTGTTTTTCAAAGATTTCATAAAGTTCATCATTGGGGGGTACGTCTAGCTTTTTTAATGCCTCCGTCCAATTGGAAGATTTGATAGACATTGGTGATTGTTTGAATGAGAATATTAATGTGCCTTTGTATAAGGGTTGAACTATCAAAGTTGATGGATGAACTCTGTGACTATGTTTAGGACGTACGATTGGTTCACGTTAATTGATCTTTTTTGCCCTTGTTTTCCAATCAGACAAATTCCAGCAAACTTGTTATAAGAACTGTGTTAAATTTATAATTCTGATAAGTGCTAATCTATTTGAAACAACATAAATGCTGTGAAAAGCATTTAAATAAGTTTAATTTACTAAATGATAAAAATGTATCTTTACCTAAAAAAAGCAGAATTAATGTTAACTTATAAATCCCCTTCGATTATGTGGCGTAAAAATCTTAATTAAGATAGGGGTGCCCTAGAATTCAGATTGAAAGATTGAATTGAAGCCAGTTATATGAAGTAGCGAGAGTCTTTGTTTGAAATTTAAATTCGATCTTGAGTGCACAAAATATCCACATTAGCAACTTTCTCATCCAAGATCAATTCTTCATTTCTATTGCAGCTTGGTCAGACCACAGATTTTCTTGAGAGACTGGTTGAGCATAAAGCACTAGCGTAGTCTGGAAGGGCTGATGAAACTGATGATTCATTTGATTGAGTGTTGCTTCCGTTGTCAGATAATAAATTGTAAAAGAAGGTTTTATTTTTAGATTGTCATGTCATTTTTTGTGTCAAAAACTCAAAATAGACAATCGGGATACCTATCTATAATTTTAGCTATCAAAAAGATAAGATTTGCGCAATAGTGTCTTATCTAAAAAATCTTCGGTAATAATTTTTGGCAAAGCCCCTTAAGATACCCCACGGCACAATTTATACTTATGTTCTGTTAAACAAACGCCTTGATTCAAATAATGATCTTCCATAATCGAGGAAAGTTTGTTTGATTGTAAATTATAACTATAAAGTTGAGCAGAAATTGAAGCACAGACCAGATTTGAACATTTTTCGTGAAACAATGATTGATTATCAAAAAGAAATAACAGGCTTAAGTAATTGTGTATGTCCTAAACACATCAATCTCCTCTAAAGAAACAACAAGATTTAATTAGCGATAACTTCGATATATGATTTTCCAAATAGAATTCTTGCTTATTCAACAAAACGATTTACAAACAAATACACCAATTGAAGTGATCGCGGACCCAGCGTAAACAACAGGCCTTCTTGTCCCTGTAGTAAGTTGGTTTTCTCTATTTTCTGTATAAGCTGAACTTCCTATTTGAATTTTTGAATAGTCACCAGAGTCTTGAGATTTCAAGTTATCAGTAGTAATTTAATTGGATGGTACGTTATATTCTCGAACTTTAACTTAATTTCATCAATGATATAAATTGCAGCTCCAGCGGCCATCATACCAACACCAGCAGTACAAACAAAAACATTCTTTCTCTTGTTTATTTCATGAGTCTTTTCTTGAGTTTGAAAGTCTTCATCACCAGATGATTCAAATGCGTATACAACACTAGCAAATAATTAAACCAAAGTAATAACTCTCAACAAGATTTTTTCTTAGAGTGGATTTGAAAAAGGGAAATTCAACGATTTTATCAAAAGTCATCCATATAATATGACACTATTGTCTCTTATCCTAAAACATTTTGAATAGAATATAAATGATTATACGAAAAAAAATACAAGCCACATGAACTTAGTTATCGCGTGTTTAATTACCCGATTTACATTATCTCATACTAACCTTAATATAATAGTTTTTTGGAATATCTGAGAATTACCCCTATAAGTCTTTGACTAGCTTATAATGCATCTCTAACTAAAAAGCATAATTTCTCAATGTGTTATTTTCTTTAATACTTATTTAAAATTCCATCAAGCTTGTTGAATAAAGATCTTTAAAGTAGAAATGAAGGTTTCTGATGACTGTATATGTTATAATAAAAAAGTATACAAATGATATCCAACTAATCCAATGTTAAGTAGCAATTGGGTAACATTTTAACTTTGATTCCAAAATTCAGTTAAGTTATGACCAGCACCATTGAAAGCTAAAATATTTGGAGTATCTGCAGGAATGTCAGCCAATACATTCTTGGTACCATAAGAAATCAAATTCTTCTTCAATTGCGATGGAGTGATAGCATCAGAGCCAATAAAGAATTCAGATTCTGCACCTGGTTGTAATGAAACGTAGTAACTTAATAAACCACAAATATGAGGACTAGCCATTGAGGTACCTGACAAATAAGCTGTTGCATCGTTACTACCTCCGATGTAGGTAGATAAAATGTTTAACCCTGGGGCAAAGATATCAACACATTTTCCGTAATTTGAGAAATAAGCTCTAGCATCAGATAATGTTGATGCTCCCACAGTGATTGCATTTTCTGCAGACGCAGGACTTGTATTACAAGCATCTTGGTTTTCATTACCAGCAGCAACTGCGAAATGTAATCCAGCTTTAACAGCGGCATTCACAGCCATGTCTAAAGCTGGAGACTTACCACCACCCAAAGACATATTTGCGGTTGAACCTTTAAAACCTTTCTTTTTAGATTTTACTGAATCTTGATGAGATTGTGCAGCAAACTCAACACCTTTAACGACATCACTCATTGAACCAGAACCATTTGATCTCAAGACTTTGACTGCAAAAATATTGACATTTTTGGCAACACCGTATTTTTTGGAACCAATTGTACCAGCACAATGGGTACCATGTCCATTACCATCGGCATCTTCATCACCATTTGGAATAGTTTTTCCCCACGTGGCTCTACCATCAAACTCAACGTGCTTGACGTTAACACCGGTGTCAATAACATAAGCATCAACACCTTTTCCACCTTGATCGTCGTACAAGTACTCTTCGTATGAGGATAAACTCAATGGTTGTCTATGAGAAACTCTTGCTAAACCCCATGGAGAACCTTTTTCAACGTTAAATTCGTTAGCATAAACCATTGAATCTTTTTCTATAAATTTAACTAATGGATTCTTTCTAATTAAATCAATAGTAGCATCTGTGAAGTAACCAGAGATACCATTTAATAAACCTGAAATATTAAAAGAGTCTAATTTCAATTCAAAGCCTTTGGTGGCTTCAATAAAGTCAGATGATAAGTTAGGTAAATCTCTAATTTGTTCAGAGTGAATCATATTAATCCACTCTTTGTTGAAATTGATAGTTTTCATGTCAACGTCGTCTTTGAATACGATGATATATTTGAATGGGATGATATCCCTACCAGATTCAAACAATGGAACCGAAGCTTTTGGTGTCAATTCAATGCCTAATTTCTGAGCAGAGCCAGATGAGATTGATGATAAAGATTGTTCAATTTTTGAGTCAATCTTTTCCAATTGAGTGTTGATTGATTCTTGAACCTTGTCTAAAGCAAAAACATCAATGACATCACCGATAGAAGGAATGATTAAACCTTGAACCGAGCCCAATGTAGCTAAGATTGAAAATGCTAAAGTAGTTGATAATTTCATAATGTTAATGATAAATTATGAAAGGTTGCTAAAGATAATGTAACTTTTTTTTGGTAGTTTAAAATAATATTTTGTATGTGTTGTTTTATATGGCGTTGATAAAGTGTGATAAGAGAAAATTAGTTGGAGATATATCTATGGAAATGTAATGGGAAGTGTGTATAAGGAGAGTGTGATGAATGAAGTAAATGTAGTCTAATAGTATAAGTTTAAATAGTATTAGAGTAGGAAGATGGTTGATTGACTGATTGATTGATTGATTGGATGAATATGAGCTGCAAGTAAAGATATAATGTAAATAAAGATATGAGTAATGGGAAAGATAAAAAAAAAGGTGAATGGGGAATTGGTTGTTTAAATAGTGAATAATAATAAATAAATAAATATAATAAGAATGATTGTATTATGTAATATATTATATAACCTATTGACAAGCACAGAAAATTAAATAAACTGTGTGTGATAAGAAGAATACGTTATTTGATGGTTAGTGATAGTAATGATAGTAGTGTATAAATGGTATAGGTTAACCTAGTCAGTAAATGTCGTGTGCTAATGTAAGTATTGATAGTAGTAGTAGTTAGTTAAACATAGTTGGTAAAAACTCGATGGCAAAATTACATAATAAAATGGTTTTACTTTTCTTATCAAATCTTTTGCAACTGATAAGATAACTAACTATATATATATTTACTTCAATGATACTACTATAATGTATAATCAGCACTTTCTTCATTATCACTCATAACTTGTTGAGTTGCTTAACGATTTTGATATTTTACAGTTTCTAACCTCTTTTGATCGTAAAGATTATGAAGAAGTTACCATTTGTTCATTGACAGATTAATATTGATCTTGTTAATGTAACTAAAAAAAGATTGAGCTCACGTGACTCATTTAAGACACAATAAAATTACGTCAGTGGCTCACTTCCAATCGATTTCCGTTCGGTAATGATAGAGGAAAATATTAGTCAACTTTTTAATCTGCCTCCACACAAATCATCCTATTGTCTCAGAGCCACAATCTAAATAAAATCTACTATATAAGTTAATCGCAACCAAATCAAGTTCACAATTCAAAAACGAAAAGCCATATAAAAAGCCCAAGCCTAACATTCAAATTTGATCAAAATACAAAGTATCATTCTCATAATTTGCTCTTTTAATCAAAACACTTACAAAATCAGTCAACAATATAGGACCCATGTTCAAATATTGTAATACGCTCCTAGAGCGCATCAAATGTAAAATCTAAATAAAACTCACTCTACTTCTGATGGTATATTCAATTACATACAATGATCATGCTCGAGTTAAGATGCCAAATAATTAGTTTACAATCAAAATGTAAGTAGTAGTTTCTATTGTTTTTTCGTGTGACAGTAAGTTAAAAGTGACATGGAGTCAAGCTGTTGGTTTAGTAATTTGTAATGATTCTCAAGCTCGTAGTTTAAGAAGCTAAAAAACAGGTTTGGCATGTATTTTTAGATTTGGCTAAAGTGAAGTTCAAAAGTGCCTATCTGATGTAGGACAGATTGACATAATTATGAAAGATACTACCTTGAATTTGAAACACATAATCGATGAAAACGATGAAGAGATAAATCGAGAATGTTTGAAAGTTTAGAGAAGCAGAGTAGATAATTATGAACTGACTTGAAGATTGAATGAACTCATTTTGTCTCGGTTTACGACCATCTTCAATCAATTGATTTTAAAACCACACTACTGCAGATGTAACTGACCAAATATTTATTAATGGGTATCCAGTGACTCAACCTAAAGAAATATACTAAATCACTCTTGTGGCCAGTTCTCAAAATTTGAGCTCCGATTAATTCTTTAATCCTGAAATTTGCTCTCAATTAAACAAAGATCAAAGCTGGTATTTTAAGCATCATATGTTTGAAAATAATAAGTCGTGACAAGTAGTAAAGATATGTTTCACCTTGCAAAGTTTAATACAGCTTCATCTATTTTCTCTTACTTTTCTTCTTACTTGATTTCTTGCCTGACTTTTTCTTCTTTTTCTTTGACTGGTTAGGGTTTGTGTTTGGATTGGAAGGTATAACTTCAGATTCGACCTCTGGAGTTGCGCTTGATTCTTCAGATGATTGTAATTGACTAGAATGGGTTTGCGGATTTTCATTATTTACTTCCACATCGGGCTCCTCTATTAGTGTTGTACTATCTTTTTGCGGGGTTTGATTATGAACAGCTTCTGATGGGCTTTCTGGATTAGCAGCATCAAAGTTCTTACTCGATTGATCATTATCTCTTGTTCCAGCAAAATCAGCATTAGGATTTACATCATTGTGGATTTGATTACTTTCGCTATTATTAGTTTCAGAAGAACTACTTCCAATTGACTGTTCGGGTATTAAAGAATCTCCATGTTCATTTATTCCCTCTTCATCCTCTTTAATTGAATTTTCAATCTCATTTGAGTTTTGAACATTCAACTCATATATTCTTTCTCTCATATCCATGACTTCTTCGGTATCGTTGGTGATTTCAGATGATCCCCCTTGTGGCTTGTCATTAAGAAATTCTTCACTATTTTCAAGTTTCTCGTCTGCTTTCATGTGTTGATTACTTGAACCAACACGAGGTTCAGTTGAAGATCTTCCAAAGAAATCCAACTCTTCCTCTGTATTATACCTTGGAGGCAATTCCTCCCCCTTATCTAAAATTTTATCGTTATTACTACCTTCGATCAATTTATTGTATTGTGGTAGACTAGCTAATCCTCGATCACCATTCAATTTTTTATAATCGGAAGTGGATACAAATCCATATTTTCTAACATTGGCTTCTATCCATACAAATCCCAATTGACCTATATTGACTTGAAATTTAGCATTGGTCGAAAAACATCCAACCGCAGGGTACAAATCGATAAAACAACCTTTTAACACATCCAAGATTTTTTTCCCATTCCTCGTGATGAATATCGTACCTGTGGTCATTACATAACCAAACCCCACCACATCAGATTGTTGTAAAGGTGGTAAGACAAGAGCATTGAATTGAGATTGTTCGTCTAAATGTTGCTGACAAGGAGTTGGAAATGGTTTGTTGATTTTCAAATTACCAGTGCTTTCATAACTGATTGAAAATTTGTTATAACCAGGCAATCTAAAATCAGTTGGGTAAGGTTTTGTGATTAATCCTATTGCAAAATGGGAGTTTGTAGTAGATGGAATGTATTCAAACACTTTAGTTTCCCAATATATTATATCTGAATAGCTTCTATTTTTAACTGGTAAAGGATAATTCAAACTGGCAGTTTTTGTATTATAAGGTAAGTCATTATTCATGAAATTTATCTCTGTTTTATCGGCGATTATGTAACTTGGGTTCCCAGCGTCATTATCATCTTCAAATTTAAAAGCATTGATACCAAAGTCTTTAATTAATTTTTCATCTTCAGGAGTGAATGTTTTTCCTTTAACTTTGGAGAAGTCAAGTGGATAATTGACTTGGAACTCTTGACCTTTCAAGTATTGTTGTTGTTCTTCAGGTGACAAATCGGTGAAATCAAACTCCAAAGCCAATAGATTCTCTTGATCATTTAAGAATTCCTTGGGTATGTCATTTGAATGAGACCCCATGAAATGGTCTGTTATTGATGATTGATTTAAAGATTGATAACCATTAGAATGATAATCATTTCTGGTACATGATCGTATGATACAGTAAAGTAGTAAGATTAGAACAAATATGGAGAATGATGTTAGTAATGATATGATCAAGAATAAGTCAGAATCCCCCATTTGAAAAGAGTTGAATCAATGTTAACAATTTCTCCAGGTCAAAATTTTTTTTTTGTTTGATTTTTAACTTTTAGTTTTAACTTTTAATATTAACTTTTCTTGTTAGGTAATTTTACATCTTTCACTACTTTAGATTTCAACTTTATTAGAGTTAGTATGGAGAACCTCTCTCTTGTTTTTTGGTGTTTAAGTAACAAAGACAAATGGTAGTAATGGTTTAACCAAATCATACAAAAATTGAAATACTTTAAACATTAAATAGATGTTATTCGTTTTAAGAGGTAAGTTTTCAGACCGCTTAATGAATTAGAAGTTTCAAACTCTTCTCAGATGATGATAAACTAAGCGATCGTTAAAAGTGGATTGTTCAAAAAGGTAAAAATACTCATTTCATTCAGCACTAACTAATAAATCAATGCATTTGGTTTTTTGTTTCAACTATGGCTATTCGTCGCTGTTGTTGTGGTAAGAAGAAATTGATTTCCTTTATAATAAATGTACTTCGCCCTTTGCATCAAATTAAATATTCATTTAGTCCCAACTTTGTAGAGTTTTACAATTTTAAATCAATTATGTCTAAAGGATTGAGTATAGAGTCTGAAACCAAGCGCATATTATATGTGAACTTGACTTCAACTTCATATTTCATGTCATATTCTACCACTTGAAATACCGTAGATGACTTAATCCTGTATTATTAATTACATCTATTCTCCAATTCATATCATTCTTTCTACTAACGCACTTCAACATTTATACATTATTTATAAGAATTAATAGATTACTTAATATAAGAAAGATATAATGAAGGCCTTTCCTTCGCAGTACACACTTAGCTAATTGGAATAGTTTGCATTAGCAATAGTGAATGCTATATTCATGCCTCAAGGCATTACTCTAGTGCACTTAATAGTATCCCTCACCGGTAAATTTATTGAAAGAATAGACGGTAATTCATTTCACGACCAATCTAATATTGGTTCAAAATGAAACGTGATGCATTTCTTATTTTGTCAAAGGTTGACTTTACCACTCGTATCGCTTACCATTATAATTGGATTCGATCTAACTAGTAAATTGGCTAAAGCAAGAAATTTAATTCGTGACACAATACACCTTTATTCATTTTAAAGATTTTCAATTTTTTCCACCATAAATAATTATTCATAGATGAACTCCAGAATACTATTGATTAAAAGATTTCAGTCTACATCAAAGCTTACTCCCGAGGAGCAAAAGAAACAGGCTGCACAACTAGCTATGCAGTCAATAAAGGACTTTGGGTCGTTATTGTCCAACTCCTCAGAAGATACCCAACCTATAGATGCCATGCCAATCTATCAAGATCCAAGAAAATTTGCAACATTGAGCTTATTACATCAAGGTCAAATTGTTAAAGAACTACAAGAGAAGTTTGATAAATCATGGAAAAAACTAACTCCTCAAGAGAAGAATTTAGCATACTTTATATACTTTGGCGATTGGGGTGTACGTGAAAACTTCCACAATTGGAATTCTCCAAATGATCCTCCCTTTGATTTACCATTCAGAATACCGAGTAATATAAGAACTGCGTCTCCATCCCCGAGTGACTACATAAAAAAGTTGGATCCTGTAATCTTGGGTGAAACACCAGTACGTAAATCCCAATTTGATTATAAGAAAATGGATGGAATCTCCAAATTCTTCATCTTCTTGACTATATTGATAAGTATGATTGCAATAGCTAGAGACAAGAATATTGGTGAGGCGGGCATACCCAAGGAAGTAATCATCAATGATGACTATGAAATACAAAGACAAAAGGAATTGAAGAAAAAAGAGTTGGAGTTGGAATTACAGAAATTACCACAATTGAAAGAGAAAGAAAAAGCTTCGTCAAAGAAATGGTATTATCTTTGGTTGAAATAGGTTTTGAAACCAATTTGTAAATAGTCATCAAATCATCTATTAATTTTCATTTATACCTTGGTCATCTTCTTCATCATCTTCTTCCTCTTCATCATCCTCATCGTCCTCCATCCAACTAGTTTCCACGGTCTCTTTAACCCTTTTGACGTACTGCGATCTATGATCTTTGTACAAATTCGCAGCTTCCACATTTGCAGGACTTGATATATTAGGATCGTTTAACAACGATTGTATACTGGTTAATATAGAACTAACGTCATAGGTTGGACTCCATCGATTTTGTAATATATCTAAGCACAATTCTCCACTTGCATAAACATTGGGATGAAACATTTCACTTATGAATTTAACCTGAGGAGGTTTATTAGGATATTGCTCGTCAAATTGTAATAGTAATTTGAATGTACCGTCTTCAAAAGGTGTATCCAGTGGCCCTATGATGACTGCATTCCATTTCATGACGTTGTCAGGTAACGGCGAAGCCGAAACCCCAGATGGCGGATCTTGTTGCATACGCTATGAATCGTTAGTAATTGTCCATTGTAGGAAGATTGATTCAGACTTACTTTGAAATCACGCATGAGTCTACTCTTAGCTGGTGTTGACATCGTGAAGTATCTGATATTTTGATTGTATCAAGTATTTATTCAATTTTTTCAATACAAAACTTATTGATAAATTTTTGCCATTACAACACGATTAACAACTTATTCTCGCCTCCGTCAGACCAGGCTGAGATATGTTTCACGAGGACTCAACAATACCCCCCGTACTCTGTTACATACACTGGAGCTAATAATAGTTAAAATTTGTCGAATCATGAATTACGAATCTTTTGTATTATCATTCTGTTTATCTCTCAAGCCTTTTACTCCGAGCAGTACAATCCAAAGTCTTTGATTTTACGTTGCAGCGGTTACCTCTAATTGAGTATAGATAATAAAAATATAAGGTTAAAAAGTAAGTCATTAATGTCTTACTTCTATACGACAGTTTATTTATCAAATATGAAGAATCAATTGGCTTAAAAATTCATTAATTGGCAAACTTGGCAATTACTGTCATGAGAGTGTTGGACCGTGATAGACAGAAGAGGCACTAAAATATAATTCATGGAATGGGATAGTATGACCCTTTTCAAATTGTAAAAATTCTATACATTTTGATATCTATAAATGGTCTAAATTCGAGCTTGTTGGTTCTTTGTCATTAAAGATTTCCGGATAATTAACGATTAACTTTTCCAAAACAGAATTCATGAATCCAAAACTATTGATCAAAGTTTCCATTTGACTAGCTTCGGTCAACGCTGGACCAATGACAGTTGCAAGATTGGATGGGGTCATTTTATTCTCATCACTATAGTTGCAGACTTTATGCAAGTGCCCAACCAACAATTTCAATGTATTATAATTTACACCAGGTAAATTTTCAAGAATGATTTTGCATTTTTCAATCACATCTTTCTTTGAGCAGGTTTTAAAATCCTCTTTCTCAACCATGAATTCACTAATCACATTATCTGTAATCAACGCATCGGGCAATTCTCTAAAAAAGCATTTCACCACACTCGTTAATGAATGAGTGTCATACTCATCTGTGATGGTTCCATTTCTGTCAATAAGGGACTTTAAATTGTTTAAATCACTTAGTGAAGAGCTGATTCTATAAATTCCAACATCTTTTAGATTGTTTTCAATAAGTTTAAACAATTGATTTAGGAACTTTGGAGCATTCGAGTGCTCCTTCATGCATACAAAACTAATTGGCACGCCGAATGTAATATTGTTGTTCCCCATTTTGAAATTGAGTATCTTTGAATAAAACCAATGGCGATTGGCATAATTAAGCTTTATCAACCAATCATTTAAATCCTGTTCGGAAGTTGCTTGGAATAAATAATCATCATGAGCATCAGAATCTATTTTGAAACATAATGGCATGAGGTACACGGGGAAAATTTTCTTATTTCTTAATGGTATAATCAAAACCGGTTTTTGTTTTATGTCAATCATGACATTTGGATCTGGCAATTCCTTGGTACTAACAATCTTCTCCGAAAGAGGTCTAGACTTAGTGAAAAGACCACTTATCTTAAACCTAGATGCTGGATTTGTCTTATAAGTCAATGAATGTCTCTTGAAAGAACTACTCGAAGTCTTTTTAGTAATTGTGTGCATTGGTCCAACGATATCTTTATTCTGAGAAGCCAATATGAGGTATTGATTTTTTAATACATCTTTAAATAAGCCAAGTTTGGAGTCTGAAAAAACGCTCAATTCACGTTCATTGATATGTTGGTTTACCAAGGATTCATCCAATCTCAATAAAAACTCAAACTCTTTCGAATCTTGATATAATTCAGAACTGCTTTCGGCATCCTCAATACTCAATTCTTTAATCAAATTGAATATTAAATATCTCTTATTGAAATTGATCATTTGCTCGTTATATGAAGGACATTTGTTGATGGTTAGTAAATTCTCTATTATCCATCCAAAACATGGTAGTAAGGGCTCAGCAGATTGTAAGTCATTCAAAGTGATATTTCTCGGTAACAAACTATTCAAATTATTGTATTCCAGAGAACATTTCACCCATAAACTTGAAAACATTCTGCTTTCTGGAGAGTAGATAATATTCACAACCGCTGTTTCAATACAGGATGGTATATTACCTTTACCTTCAAAAATGAATTGATTTTCGGCCATTTTCAACTTTGAAACCTTCACCATGATTAATAAAGTTTTCATTCTCTCCAATCTTTCCTCATTTGAAATATTCGAATCAGTCAATTGGATCAATAAATAGTTTTTAAATTTGAAATAAAGTTTAAATAGTTTTCTGAATACCAATGGAAATCGTTTCAAAAGCAATTCGTGATTATAATTCAACGACTCAAGATAATGAAATATATTTGAAATAATCACTTTTTCCTCTGGTATATTTTGGGTTTGTAAATCAAATTCCATTAAGGAATTCTTTTCATAAGAGTTTTCCAAGATTTGAAACACTTTGATCCAATCTTCTGCTTTGATACCTTTGTAAAAAACCGTCAATAATTTATTGAATTTGTAAAGGAATTTCTCAATCTTGTGAATGTTCTTACAGCTTGGCAAGTTTCGATTCAAGGGCACTTCGTGTAAAGAATTATTGAATCTATATTCATTGATTAAATATTCCTCAAACTTCAGTAATTCAATGGGACGATAAGTTTTCTTGACAAACAATTTTTTCAATTTCTTATAATGGAATACTAAATTCTCAAATGACTTCTCAAGTGTAGAATCTATCTTGTTGGAGTTGTACCATTGTAAAATCTCATTACTGAACAATCTCAATAATTTGATGAATTTATCCTTGTTCGATAATTCAAGTGAAAAATTCGAATAAAAGTTGTTTAATAAAACAATCAATACTTTTAAAATATTAATTTGTATTTTCAAGAGCAAACTGTAATCAACACCATCAAGTTCATGCATGTCGGAACTCAAATTCCAAAAGTCTTCAGTTTCACCTTTCATGATTGATAAAACGGCATTACCTGAATGAACGAATCGATAAGATAATTTGTCCAATAAATCATTTGTTGTCATGAATGAGTTGTAATTTAGTAAAAAAACAAATCTGTATTCTGATAGATTCACATGAACGTTTGAGTTCATGATTTTGGAATCTAACACCAATAAATCTATCAATTTTTCAGCACTTGCGTATTTTGGAATGGAAACCCCTGAATCTTTGTTCAATTTTGGTGGTGAAATCAGAGAATTGAATTTATCTGAATTCAAAATTTCATCGACATCAATACCCAATCCATTAAAATCATCTTCACCGTCATCCGTTTCATTTCTGCAAGCAATGTTTGATTCAGAATCCAAGATAATTTCTCCAAAAACAAGGTCTTTATTGGTAATGAGGAAATTATCATCCGGTAGATTTGTTTTATTCCGCACTAATTCATCATACTTGCTTAAATCTATTTTGAAATATTGGTCGTTGAAAATTGGTGTTTTTAAATCATTTGTAGATGTAGGGTTTATGTATGCCTCAGGTGTCTCTGGTTCCAATTGTAGAGACATTTTCATTATTTTTTCTAAATTCAAAGAATCACAATTATAGCTTATCAAAGATAGTAAATTTTTCTGAATTTCCTCATTACGATGTAATTTAAAATTATTCTGATTCTTCTTTAGTTCTCCGTTTTTTGCACCTAAATACAACACTTGATTCAATTTCTCATTTGAGAAAATAAAACCCATCGAGTCATATCTTCGTAATACATCATCATTGTAGTCTATTATATCATCAAAGTTGGTTAGGTTTTTCAAATATTCATTCCAACGATCAAAAGAATAATTGATTTTTTTCCATATTGATTCCAATTCGTAAATATTATAACTTTCAAAGTCAAGATTCTTGATTGCCAAGTCTCCAAAATATGGTATCACATTCTCTTTAGAATAAATCTTACCTAAGCCTCTTGGTGCCATTATATGGTATGAATCGTTCGAATTTTCAGGGCTTTCAATGTGGGTACTTTCATTGACCAAATACCGTCTATCCAATTCAAATAAAACAGGAGACCAATCGTTTTTTAAAAGTTTGATATAATCTTGTGAGACCAATGCCCAAACTTTCGTCAATCTTAGTATTGGTTGTGACAATATAATTGATGAAATACCTAACCATGAAGACATGTTTCCGGATTTGTCTAGTAAACAACCCAAGTCTATCCATTTTTCTAATAGTCTGGCTTTGAAATCCATGGTCATTGGTCGTTTCTCATCAAATACATGAGTAATTAATAATCTAGATAAGTAATGAATGTGGTAATTATTATTGAATATCAATGGGTTTTTCTTGTAAAATGTTTCTAAGCCTTCTTCGGCAATTGACGAGTACATTAATAGTGATTTGTCAATATTGGGGCTCCAAACTTTGAAATATTTGAGATCAATCTCACTAATAGTTCGAGCTAATTCAATAAGGCTGATATGTTTTAAGAAATATTCTGAATTGAAAAAATTGAGTGATTGAACATCAGAAGTTGATGTCATATTGACTAAACTTATTAATGCTTGTTGTTTCTTCAACATTGTATTTCTGAATTGGAAAACCTCATCAGATTTTGAGTTCACCGATGATAATATTTCAAGAAACTTTATGATAGATGGAGCAATGCTTGATTTCAATAAATATCCATCGAAATGATCGAGGATATGCTGTAGAAAATTCAAACTCTTTTCTACAATGACTTCCTTTTTAATCTTACCTTCAAATTGGTCTTCGAAAATTATTTCCACATAGGCAGTGATAAATTCCAATTTTTCACCGAAATTAGGTATAAGAGGGAGACTTTTTATGATTTTCGTGATTGATGGTGCATCGGCAACATCATTTGAAAAGTAAAGGAAGTGAGTTATTGCCTCTAGTGAATTATCCCCATTTTTTTTGAGTATTTCTGTGGTGAACATATGTAAGTCAAAATCGTACCTCAAATCTGGGTGGGGCAAAATTGGTTTGTAGTATGATAACGCATTAATTGGTCTATTTGGGGTGTCATCGCTTGTGATTGAAATTTTGCTTCTGTTCAATGAATATGCGGTTGAGTTGTTAAAGGTGTAGGGTCGCTCTATAGAGCTCGAGCTCAAGTCAGTAGCTACTTTATTTATATCATTCGAACTCAAGGAAACATCATCATTCAAATTTTGACCATTATCTAATTTAAAACTTTTAATATTCAACGAAGGATTAGGTTTGTAAAAATATAAATGAGAGCCCTTTAACTCTGCTCTTAAAAGTTTTAGATCAGACTCTATGATTTCTGAGCTATTTATTGCACTGTTGATCCAATTGTTTTTGATCAATTTATTATCGTAGTCATTCTCCACTAAAGAAGACAACTTGAGATTGGTGTTTGAATTGGAATTCTTTGATCCTTGACTTGTGATTGAATTTCCAACTGGCGTTGAATTAGATATAGAGACAGATGATCTATTGAAGTTATCTAATCTTGAATTATGTAATCCATTTGATTGACCTTTCTCTATTGAATGTGAGTTTTTCAATTGAACAGAGCTCAAGTCCTCATGATCTTTCGACATGAGAGATTGTTGATCACTGTCATAATAAGATTGTTTTGTATCGAGATTTTCATTAGATTCATATATTGAGTTGTTAGAATCTCCCAAAAGAGCTGAATTTACTCCAGGTATTGAATTTGACTTTGTTGACGATGATAAGTTGGCTGATAAACTTTTCCTTCTGTCTTTCTCTTTCCTATTCCAAATTTTCCTCATGATTAATAAACACCAACAAACAGTCAAATGGTCATAAAAGTGGAACTAGTTCTTTTTGAAGTTGTCAGTTTGGATATATGAGTAATTGGACGAGTAAGTTTATTAGATCAATCGATCAATCTTGGTAAAAAATAAACAAGAAAATAAAAATAAAAGTTTATTAATTTAAAATTTGAGGAACGTCACGAAAAGATGTTTGACGATACGAGCTAAAGAGTGAGAATGCTAGAACCTTTAGCTCAAATTATGGGGGATCAATATAGATAAGTATACGCTCGTTTATGTTTGACGTCATTGGAGGAAGTCAAAAGTCAAACTGGCCCGTGGCTAATTTCAAAATTAGTCTTACGAAGCGTCTCGCTACCACCAATTTCAAGTCATAGTTTGATATCAATTTTTGATTCTGCTACTTATACCATAATTACAAGTTACAATTACCAAATGAATTCTTTAGACGATTAAACATGATTCGAAAAGCTTGTATTTGGTTACGCGTGATGACTGTAAATCACGACAATCGTCGAACATTTTTTATCGTGTGAACTGATAGTTTTGATATACAGAGACACAAAAGATACAGGCCGGTGTTAAAGTCATGATCATACGTTGCAAACCAGATTTTGCTAATAAAGATCTAATTAATGTTCTATAATTGTATTTCAAATTTCTATTGTTTCAAGACATCTTTCAAATTACCAAATGGTAAAACCGCATCTATTCTATCAACATTGCTTAAATACATTGCCAATCTTTCGATTCCACAGCCCCAACCGCCCGTCGGCGGTAATGCATATTCCATGGTCTTTACATAAGTCCAATCTGGGATCAACATTTCTTCATCATTGAATTCAATTTTGTTCTTTTGTTGCATTTTGAATTTCTCAAATTGCTTTTTTGGATTGTTCTCTTCCTCGTAAGCATTTACATATTCTTTCCCATTTATAAATAACTCGAATCTTAATGATATGACATTCCCATTCTCATCTGTGATAGATTTAGCTAATGGTGATAGAATCTCAGGTTGATTAAAGATGATTATCGGTTCATTTTTGTGTTTGGTAATACTCAATGACTCCAAATAAATCTCACTTAGAACATTCAACATGTTGGTTGGATTTGCATTCTTTGGTATCTCCAAATTCAACTTTTCATAATTTTGAGCTAAATTTTCATAAGACAAGTCTTTGAATTCCAACCCAGTTTGAAGTTCTAGTGTTGGTAAAAACTCGTATCTTGCAAACTTTAATCTAGTTCCACTAAAAGCGCCAAATTTTTGAAACAACTCCGTGAATAATTCTTCCGTTAAGTTGATCAATTCATCTAGACTGGTATAAGTTTGGTAAAACTCGCAAGATGTAAATTCTGGATTATGTGTTTGATCTATTCCTTCATTTCTAAAATTAGTACCTATTTCGAAGATCTTTTCAAACCCGCCTGTAACCAATTTCTTCAACCACAATTCTGGTGCAACTCGTAGATGTACGGGATTGCTCTTGTAATTAGTCACAAACGGATTGGCATTGGCTCCTGTACCGCTTCCAGACAAAATTGGGGTTTGTACTTCTAAAAATTCTTTCCTCAAGAAAAAGTTTCGTATTGTTTGGATTATTCGAGATTTTAGTACTATGAACTTTTTGGATTCTGGATTTGACAAGTAGTTCAACACACGGTTACTATTAATCAAGGATTTCTCAGTTATATTTTTGGGTACTTCTTTCAATCTAGGTGTTAGCATGGTGATTGGTCTGTTAACTTTCAAGGTCAATTCGCCAGTTTTCGTTCTTGAGGCAAAACCATTGCAGCTCACAACATCACCAATTTTAAACCAACTATGTAGCGAGTCAAACTTTTCCATAGGCATGTTCATCGATTTGTTCGAGGCCATGATTTGTAATTTATGATCGTTTTGGATTAAATCTATGAAATATAGTCCTCTCCCAGATCTTCGAATACTTTTAATTTGACCCTCTATTAAGTAATCTTCTGGAATTGAATCATCTTTGATTGTCAAGTCTGCTGCACCAAATTTGGTAATGAAAGAATCAATTTGAATGACTTTAAAATTTGGATGCATTTGTCTGATCTTGGATATAGGAGGATAATAATGGAATTCATTAGTTGGATCAGTGATTTTCTCTCGTATTAGGTCTCTTCTGTTATGATATGTTAATTCTGAGTTATTTGTCTTTTTACTTTCAATCAGATAAAGTCTAAAACCTTGTTTTAAAAGGGAAACGTTCCGACTTGAAATTTTTCTAATTGTGAATTTTAACATGAGTGTTCTATAAATATTAGCTTATCGAGATACAATTTCAAGCTGCATGCTATTCTGCTTAGGATGAATTGTCGTAGGATTTCACGCAAAGCTATATTTACAATTTTTTCTTGAAAAATAATCGAAAGCCAATGGAGGGCATTGATAGATACATTTACTATTCAGAGGTCAAATGAAAGAGGCGATACGTATTTCAAACATCATTGATAGGTAATGCAAATAATTTATCAGTTGAAACTTTACAAATGTTGATCCAATGCTCGATTGATATGTGCAATTTGTCCAACGAAAGTTCCGCTTCTATTCTCAAGCTTGGTTCCTCTCATATCAAGATACCAGACGTGATTTTTATAGAGCATTATTCCTCAACTTTCAATACACCTCGTATTGTCATCGTGTAGTTTTCTCAAAAGTATTGGTAAAATTTTTCAATTTTTTTTTTCATTTTTATTGTTAGCGTAAAGAAGCATGTACTCCATCAAAACCTTACTCAACCAAACCACCAGAACCACAAGTTACACCTTCAATCCATTAAATCTTTTCATACAAGTTCGTGGAGCCAAAAAAAGAGCCGTTGGTTCGAGAACAAATAACAAAGATTCTGCGGGGAGAAGGTTAGGACCGAAAAAGCACGAAGGGCATTTTGTCAAGCCTGGTCAAATCATAATGAGACAAAGAGGTACAAGAATCCATCCGGGGGAGAATGTCAAGATTGGTAAAGATCATACCATTTATGCAATTGAGCCTGGATATGTCAGGTTTTATTATGATCCATTCCATCCTTTAAGAAAATTTGTGGGAGTTGCATTGACTAAAGAGATCAAATTACCAAAACCACATTTTGAGCCAAGGTTAAGAAGATTTGGGTTTGTTAAGGTCTCGAAAGCTTTAGAGGCTAAGGAAATCGAGGATCATATGTCTAGAAAGGAGGAATTAGCACAACCAGTCTTGAAGGAAATCGAGGAATATAGAGTCAAAAAACAAAATAATCTTGTAAAGGAAATACAAGACAGTTTGAATAACAAGTTCCAACTTCTGTTCAATGAGGAAGAAATTCTCAAGGCAAGTCAAAGATTGTACGCTATTTATGATTTATTGAAAGTGGAGTTACCTTTAGAAGAGGCAAGAAGCCAATGCAATTTTGATAATTTATATGCCATCAAACTAAACCATATTAAGTCTGACATAAATGAATGTAAGACAAGACAAAAAGAATACATCGACTTTGCAAAGAAAATCGACGAGCAAGTATCGATCGACTTTAGAGGTCAGCTTTATAAAACAAATAATCTCACAGAACAAAATAAATTGAAAGATGATATACTAACTGAATTAAGCTCAATCTACTCCAATGAGATAGCAAAAGATGGTTACAAAGACAAAGTTGAAAGACTCATAAAGACTCCAGGAGTGTTTAGTGAGACCGAGCAAAACGATTTAACATTACAATATTTACCCAAAGTGATCCCTTATGAAGCAGAAGGATCATTAGTTGCAAAGAAATCATTGAAAGAAGTTCCTAAAGGTACTAAATTTAAACAAATTTATGATGAACAAGCAAGACAGGCTGCTCATTACATAGTAAAGCCTTTAAGCTGAGAAATTAGACCAAAAAGGCCGTTCCTCTCATTTATAATGACCGATTCTGTAAATAAACCATCTACAACTGCAAAGTTCAACAATTACTCTCTGTTCTCTAATTCTCAAAATTTCACCAAACAACAACAACAACAAAAAAAAAAGATTCTATTGAAAATTCATCTGTACAAAGTCAAAGATTCACCATGGCCATTGAAGTACCGTTCGAAATATCAAGAGACAACGTGGTTTTTGCAAACTTTCAAAAGCTTCTAGTTACCTATCAAAAGTACATTGATGAATCCGTCCCTTACACAACGAATAGATGGATTGGTTTTGGAGTCCTACTTGGGTTGTTCTTGATCCGTATATTTATGACTCAAGGTTGGTATATCATCTGTTATGCTTTGGGAATTTACCTTTTGAATTTATTTTTGGCATTTTTAACCCCCAAGTTTGATCCATCACTCGAGCAAGAGCTTAAAAATGAATCCATAGAGGAAGGTCTCGATGCTGAAAACCAACCACAACCGGGTGAAAACGATGAAGAATTCAGACCTTTCATAAGAAGATTACCAGAATTCAAGTTTTGGTACAATGCTACAAGAGCTACTTTGTTAAGTTTGTTTTTAACTTTTTTCAGCATCTTTGATATCCCAGTATTTTGGCCAATTCTTTTAATGTATTTCATTATATTGTTTGCATTGACAATGAGAAGACAAATACAGCATATGTTGAAATATAAATATCTCCCATTTGATTTTGGAAAGGCTAAGTATAGAAGATCACAGTAATGATGAATGAGTTACACTGGGTAAGACAAGCTTTTAAGAGACCCAAAAACTAATATTCGATTATATAATTATAAGTATGTACATTTCAATTTGATTGTGACCATGTATCGATTGTATATATTCTATAAAAGTAATGATATATTGATATGATCTAAGTCATGATTTCCCTTTCTCTCACGGAGTTGAAGATATACAGGCACGAGGTAATCTTAACAGGTTTTCAATTGAAGGTTTAAAACTAAGCTATTAAGGTAGGAGTGATAAATGAGATTAACCATTGAAATGTTTACTATTCATGTCGTAAGTTGTGTCGACAATTTCGAGAATAGTCTCCAAAACCTATCAACTGTGTCCTAACCTTATGAATAGAGTCAACATAATTTCTTCTAGAAGAGGGGACACATTGATTGAGAATGACCTACACCAAAGTACTGATGATTTAAATTGGGTCATCTGCTTTAGCCTACTCTTAATCAAATTCCAATATCGAGCTGGAAATATTACTACTTGACACCAAAAGTGTGCTGTTGCAGTTCCGTATACCGCTTCATTTCTTAAATACTAAGTTGAAGATTAGTGGTATCTAAGTATTCTGAAAAGATAGGCGCTTTACTTGTATACATCTAAACGGATTGACTCAAGGCTGCTTCATCATTGCCCAATTCCTTGATAAACTTCTCCATCATTTCTGACACATCGAGCCCCCTCTCAACAGTAAAGCGAGATACGTTAATACTTGAAACGTTGTTTAACCTTTTCGTGTGGTTTAAGAGCCCTAAATTTCTTTACAAGTTTAACATAAGCAGCCCTTTGAATCAAACATTTTCCTCCTAGTGAGGACAATATCTCTTCAGAAACAATAATTTGTAATAGATCCTGTAACATTGAATTATGCGTGAGAGAATAATAGGATGAAGCAGCGGTTGTTTGGTCAAGATCAGTAACATATTCATAAAAGTTAGAACCACCCCGCAAGGCAAATACTTTAAGTCTGTTGTGCCAAAGAACAATCGTGGGCTTATGAGTCAATGTTACATCATCAAGTACAAGATAGGAATTACTAGTGAATGGACTGGTTGCCTGTAGCGTATTGAAATACTTAGCCTTGTTCCCAATCCTTTTCTGATTAGTAGTATTATAATTTTGAGTCGAAAATCAAAACCTATTGAGGAATTAAAACTTAGACAATATAGCCATCGGTATTTATACCGTGACTTTTGGTGGACATAAAGTTTTATCTTTATTGTCTTTCAATTCGTTATTCTATAGTGTTGCATTTTTTTCCAGTAATTTTGCAGTCATGTACTTCATTTCTGTTTTTAATTATGAATTGAATTTTCACATAAATTACTTTTATCTAGCATAAATTACTTTGATCCAGCATAAATCTCGTATTTAAAGGTAGCTTTAAAGAAGTGATTCAAAAAACTCCTAAGGATTAATCATCGTAGTGGAGTTCTTCCACAATTATTTTTGCAGCCAAACACATCAATTTATCAATAGTGTTGATTGGAAAATTCATTGATTACAGAGTTTCAAAATTTGAATGGGCGCTAAACAAATGCTTCAAACTGTATGTAAATACCTTTGACTTCGAAGTCGATAGTCAGTCCAGACTTTAATGAGGTATACCAGAACAGCTCTTATTAGGGCCAAAGGTATATGTCACGAGAAATCATAAAATGTATGATTACTATTCAATGGGTATCCTTACATGGTACTAAATCAGTTGATTGATCATCTTTATGTTATGGTTTTCAACTGTGTCCCGTCAAGTAATTCAAGCGTCAAACTATGGAAATGACTGAAGTGAAAGTAGAGATAGTTAATTCAATTTCTGACAGGAATGAGTTGAAAGTGCATAATTGAAATAAAGGGGGCATAACAGAAAATTGTATCCTGTTAAAAGATCAAAGTCTTTAAACTGATTAGACTGATCTCAAAACATCAAGTAAGTCTGAATAAGCTCTACAACATTGAACAAAATACATCAACCCAGATTAATACAATTTACATCTACAAATGAACAATTGTTTAGCCATAATTACATTAATTTTGGTAATTTACTTTGAAGCTAATGTTTAAAAATTTAATCAATACCGTAATTCATGAGTTATATTCTGTTCGAGTCTCTTTTAATTTCCATCTACTCTGACATTTCACAATACTCTCATTTTATCCTCTTCCTAATGTTGAAAGTATTCTTTGAGATTTCAAAACAGTAGATCTGCTTTTATAACATTTTAAAGCCTCATGAGAACGTCATGAGTAGGTCTGATATTGCTTTTGTTACGGTGTCAAACCCGATTATCAATTTTAGTACTTTGCAAACAACTACCGATACGAATTTCCCGTCCAGAATCATCATGTTTAGAAGTTATTAAAAATGTAGGAAACATTTCAAGAGTGCAATTTTTAAGTAGGCTATGTCTATGTAAACAAGTTGATTATTCCCTAAATAGTTAAATCAAATAGTAAAAACTAAATATCAAAGTTTTGACAATTATCTTAATGATACAAATAATCAGTCAATTGCCAACATTGACAATCAAATTTTAACTTAAACTAAATATCTAAATTGCAACATTTTTATTCATCAGGTCCCACTTGGTGAAATCAGTATTGAAAATTTTTTTTCGAGCTCCACCTTTAACAATGGCTAATGAGACATCAGAAAAGAAAACAACACCAGAGCCAAAAAGACAATGGAAAAATCCAGCGTTGAGAATGATGGGGATACCTAAACCCAAACTTCCGTCGAGAAATTGGATGATTTTTTGGTCCGTTGTAATTGGATTAGGGTCAACTTACGCATACGATAAATATCAGCAAAATCAAATTAGAAATAGATACATGAAGTTGGTAGAAGAAGATACCAAAAAAGCAAGTTATCAAGCTGGACTCAAACCAAGAAAATTGACAATATATGTTGCCCCTCCACCGAATGATTTTCTAGATGAGAGTTTAAAAATCTTTAGAAAATTCATCAAACCAATCTTGAATGCATCTTGTATAGACTTTGAAATATTCAGTGAGAGTAGACAAGGCGACATTAGAAGTAGTGTTGCTGAAAAAATTAGGGAATTAAGGAGACAAAAACTGGATTTATCAACTCCAGAGGTGTCAAGTTTTGAAAAAATCAAGACTGAAGAATTGAAACCAAGAAGTGAATTATATAAATCCAGCGATGTGCTAGGTTTATACAAGGTACTTCCGACAAAAATTGAGATTGAATCAGAAGAGAAAGGTGAGAATATAGCTGGAGGAATAATTTGTATTGGACGAGGAGCATTTAAGGAGTATTTGACTGGATTACACGAAGGACTATTAGGACCATTGAATAAGTCTGAAGAAGTCAAACAAATGGAAATAGAATTGGAAGAAAAGAAGCAAAAAATGAAAGAGGAACACCCAGAGGACTTTGATGATGAAGACTCCAAATTAAAACCTGTACCAATAAGATACATTCTGTCTAAAGATTACCAAGAAGCTAGTTTAGCTCCAGAGTTGCATCTTACAAATGAATCTTTAAAAGACGATAACCAAATTGCATATTTTTTCGAGCAGCCAATTTATGTGTTTTCAATACCGAAATTGACTGGATTCAAGAATTTTCCTAAAAAAATGTATAATTTCTTTACAAAAAGGTATCTTACTGAAGATTTGAGTGAAAAGACATTGGCAATTGTGAATAAAGACGTACGTGAATTCAAGTTTAAGGACACTTTATTAGCCAAAGAGGAAGAATTGGTGTGGCCCAAATCATGGGTAGAAAAAGGATTAGAAAGAAATTCTGAGTGGGTTCAAAATTTAGATTACGATGATAGAGTTATTTCACGATTAAAAGTATTCGACTGTAAATAGTATTAATGATGATGATAGATTATTTATTTTCTTCTCCATAATGTATAATTGTAGGTGAAGTTTGATTCTTGTATATTCTGGTCAAACTCAATGCCGGTGAATTTTTTCAATTCTTCATTACTAGCTTTTTCCCAACTAGCAGTATTAAATTTCAAAAACGTATCCATTTCAATTGGGGAATTAGTATCATGTTCAATTTCTGTGATCAATAGATTAGAACATTGATCGATGTATTGATTATATATTTCTCCTCCACCTATCAAGAATATTTTATCAATATTTGAAGGTAATAATTTAATTGAATTTTCTAGATTGTTTGCGTATATTATACCGTTTTTTTCTTCGTTGGTAAAAGATCTAGATAATATAACATTGATCCTGTTGGGTAGTGGCCTAAATTTTGTTGGTATAGATTCCCATGTCTTTCTTCCCATTATCACCACATTCTTCAATTCAGAGTTGGAAGTTTTGGTGGTGACATCTTTGAAATATTTCATTTCTTTTGACAATTTCCATGGCAATTTGCCTTGATAGCCAATACCATAATTTGATTTCAATACTGCCACTATTAAATTTATTGGTTTTGAAGTCATTTTAAAATATACGCGTTTACTATAAAATTTTCAGTAAACAGTGTAAGAAGATATTTTATAGAAAATATGCGGCTTTACATATTACTTATTGAGAGATGCGGCTACCTTTATTGAATACCATTGAATTGTATACCCAACATTGCAGACATTGGTCGGTAACTTCCAGTTGTGATTATTTCAATTAGGTGTTATTATAAAATAATCACTTTTCCTTGCAAAGATGATTCCAAAGCTACATCCACTTTCATTTATCAATTATGATATATTAACGACATTTATGCGATTATTATACAAAGTTTGCATTCAAACTAACTCAATACCAGATTAATTATAATATAACAAAGTTTTAAAACATAACAAGAATTGAAATATCTCAGACTTGAAATTATTTGGAATTTTTCTTACTTCTAGTTGATCTTTTGACTTCGGGCTTCGATACTTTTTTGTTTGACGCTACTTTCTCTTTATCTTTTTGATCAACTGAGTTTGCTTTAGCATTCTTCTTGGTAGGCTGCTTTTTGACAACAGACTTGGTCCCATTTGTAGAATCTTTCTTGGTAGTTTCTTCTTTAGCTGGTTGCTTCTTTGTAGGTTCTTTCTTGCTAGCTTGTTTTTTAGCCGGCTCTTTTCCAGTAGCAACTTCTGTCTTAGCAGCATCTTCTTTTGCAGAAACTTTCTTAGTTTCCTTTTTAGCAACCTCTTTTTTGGTAACTTCTTTCCTAGCAACCTCTTTCTTAGCCACGTCCTTCTTAGTAGGTTCCTTTTTTGCAGTTTCTTTCTTAGCAGGTTCTTTCTTTGTAGTTTCATTTTTAGCAGATGGTTCTTTGACAGCATTGGCTTTACCTGATTTCTTCTGCGAGTTCAACTTAACCAAACCAGAGGCACCTTTTGGTTGCAAGAAGTCACCGGTCTCCACACCTCTCCTCAAAGCCGCGTTGAACAAAGAATCAAAGTTGTGACCCTTGATGTCATTATTAGCCATAACGTATTTCTTAAGTGCTTGACGTCTGGAATATATGTTAGTAAATGAGACCAATAAACAGGATACATATCTTGTTTACTTACGAAGAACCATTTCTTTCTTTCAAACTAGCAATTGCCTGTTTGATCATATCTTTGTAGGGAGTTTTGACTTCCTTGCCAGTGGAAGATGCCAATGATTTACCTTTTACTCTAGGGTTGGAAGTGGCTACTGTTGCAGGCATTGAAATATAGGAAATAAGTAAGTTAGGGTATTGAAAGATTTGTGGTGGGAAATAAAATTAAATGATCAAAAAAATAAATAAATTAAAAAATCAAAACAAAACAAACAAAAAATCAAAACAAAATGAAATGCAGATTTTATCTTATCTTTTGCTAGTCGTGCATGACTACATTACACAATACTCCAGTCACGTTTTAAAACACGTGATATTTTATATGTATCACCATCTTCATGATGAATACTATGCTAGCTATGACTCTGATTTATATTTAAACATATTTCTTCTGAATTCATGACCTCTATAAAAACACTTTTCCCACTCTTCGTCAAATTCTGGTAATTGTCTGCCTACAGGACTATCTCCTGCTAATTTTCGTAACGTTTCAAAATACAATTTAAAGTCGTACCCAACTTCATCTCTATTTTTATGCAAGTTTTCAGGAAGATTCGATCTTCCTGCAAATGCTCTAGCAACTAACACCGCTTGCCATTCAAATAATTTAAATGTGAGGCCAGGAGTGATTGCACCTACAAATGCCATCGACCTATCTTCCACATTAAACACCATCTCATATAACTCAGGTATTTTTTCCAAAAATGGATAATCATATAAAAACCCAGTTGCTAATAGGATAGCTTCAATATCAGTATCAATTTTCCCATCTTTATAATACACGGTGTTTTTTTCTATTTTGTCGATTTCATTATTGATTATTATATCAGGATGATTGAATGCCTCATTTCCAAAATACACGTGATCTCTTGATCTTTGACTTGTTATCACTGGCTTCTTAACAACGGGTAGAATATCCCTTACTGCATCCATTGCAGATACAGATGATCCCACCACGATAGTCTTTTTACCTTTGAATAAATTGCGATCTCTAAAGTGTTTGGAATGAATTAATATTCCTTCAAATTGTTGTAATCCTTTTATACTTGAAGGTATATATGGAACATCAAAATGTCCAGTAGCAATCACCACTTTATCAAAAAACTCTTCGTAGATGTAATCATTAAACTCACCGAATTTTCTTAATACTAATCTCCATGAATCACCAACCTTTTCAACCAATTCCAAACTTGTATTCAATTGAATGTATTCATATTTTGCAAAATTGGACTCCATCCATGATAAAATATCTTTGTGGTGTCTAAACTCAGGACCCTGTCTTGATTTTATCGTATTGGGGAATTTTTCAATTGAAAATTCCATAGCTGTCGCTTCAACATTAGTTTCCAAATAATCATAAGCAGCTGTATCCATATGTCTGTTTATAACAGATTTAGGAACTTTACAAGGTAATGTCTTTGGAATGTCATCTTTTTCTTGGACAAATGATATTTTTCCAGGGGTTGTCACATTCCAACAACCACCTATTTTATCACGTCTTTCGAATAATTTAATATTGAACCCTACATTTTCTTTGATTAAAGCGTCGAGGGTTATCAAACCAGAAGGACCGCCTCCAATAATAGCAACACTCCCTGACATTTCGATATTTGTCAGAAAAATTGAGTGAGAAAAGTCTAGTGGTCAATTGGAATCTGGTTGAAATTTTCCCTAGGGTCGGGTCGCGATTTAAAGCCACACGCAGTGGATCCAAAAACCGAGATTCGAAATCTGAAATTTACATACACCATTTTATACATTTTATACTTGTTGATTTACCATTTCTATACTATTATTCTCATTATTAGTCTCCAACATATTATCAAAGAAAGTAGTTCTCAATTCTTTCCATCTGGTTGAATAAGTCGACAATGTGACTAGTATTGCCCCACTGATAATTTGCAAACACCACCATAATAGCGACGTTGGAAATGAACCAGTATAAGTCCAACTTATGATTAAATTGATTATGTGCACCGTGATGGCGAAATCCCAGGCCAATTTACTCCTTCCTACAATGATTGTGACAAACAACACACATAATAATGTATCTACCAACCATAGACTAAATAGTATCAATCCCATAGCGTTTGTAGATTCAATTAACTCCCATGAGAATATCCAGTCTATTTTAAACTCATATCCATTCAATATAGCGACTAGGTAAAAAATGATTAATGCAGTTAAGTAATAAAAGATTTGTAGAATGACAATTTGGATCAACAATTTCGATGGATTGTTTATATCATTTTTTTGGTTGAACAATCGTAGGTATTGCATTATAGTATGATACTCATCAATAAATCCACTTGTCTTGTAGTTGGCTTTCTTTAACTTATATTTATAAATTTACATTTTTTTTCTCTCCAACGAAGGACACACTCTCGAAAGTTTTGCCACTACAAATTACAATATGTCAGATCCATTTTCACTCAATGGTGGTGCAGCAGTCGCCATGATTGGTAAGGAATGTTTTGCAATTGCATCAGATTTGAGATTGGGTCAACAATCACTTGGAGTATCGAACAATTTTGAGAAAATATTTGAAATAAATCCTAAAAATTTTCTAGCACTAACTGGATTAGCCACTGATGTTTTAACTTTAAAAGAGGTACTTAGATTCAAAACCAATCTATATAAACTTAGAGAAGAAAGAGATATTGAACCTTCAACCTTGGCCAATTTGATTAGTTCGTCATTATATGAGAAAAGATTCGGACCGTGGTTCATAAGTCCCATAGTAGCTGGTTTATCAAAAAAGGACAACAAACCATTTATATGTGGGTTTGATTCCATTGGATGTATTGATTTCAGTCATGATTTCATTGTTAGTGGTACCGCAACCGATCAATTATACGGGATGTGTGAGTCCTTGTACGAGCCAAACTTGGAGCCAGAGGATTTATTTGAAACAATAAGTCAAGCCTTGTTGAATGCCGTTGATAGAGATGCGTTGAGTGGTTGGGGCGCTGTGGTATACATCGTGACAAAGGATAAAATCATAAAACGAGTCTTGAAAACAAGACAAGATTAAAATATATACAAGGTTATAAATACAGTTATTTTTTGGATTCGATATCAATAACTTTCTTCAAGTAGTTGTTCTTACCATAAGTTTCCTCTTCATTCATTTTCTTTCTCATTTCGATCTTTCTAATTCTTTCTCTACTTTTCTCTATTCTTTCTTTTGCATCGTTGACCCGAGTGTAATGTAAACATTTGGATAATTGTTCTTTTTCAAAATTACAAAGACCCAAACATTGTTTGAGAAATTCCTGTCTATGACATTCTTCTAAAGCATCCATGAGTTTGTCACAGGTATCAAATCTATTCTTATCTAATTGTGGGTGCATCAATGAAAAATGATTATACGTGCATTTTTTCCCATGAATTCTGAATTCTTTAATTCTTTAATTTTCCCAAAATCATGTCAAAGAAACATAATGACGAAGACGTTTTAGATTTCATCAATTCATTACCGGATTCGAAATCTACAACACCTCAACCAAAAGGAAATGAGAATAAAGAGGAATTGTTTGATTTCCTAGATGAGATAGCCCAACATAAGCCAAAGAAATTCACCCCAAAGAAGAAAGAGGAGGATTCAGAAATAAAAGTTGATAATGAGATAACCAAGAAGGAGACAAATGATGAAGGGCTAAACACTGAGGGACCAATTATCGATCAATCACAAGATCACGATGTCAATGAGGAGAAATCTTCAGAAACTGACCCGATAAGTTCATTATCTAATTGGTGGCAATCTGAGGGTTCTAACAAAGTGACAAGTCTCTGGGGCTCTCTCACTTCAAACGTGGATAAAATCACTGAACAAAGTTATCAATTCGCAACCAGCACCACCAATCAATTAAATGAAAGAAGTAAAAAAATCGAATTAGACGATATCAATTCCAAATTGAACAATTTAGTGTTTAATATATCATCTCAGATCAAACAGCAATTAATTGATGAAAATTATGACGAAGTTTTGAATATTATCCTCGTTTGTGATATCTTCAATTTGAATTATTTACAAGATTCAATTTATCATAGTTTCAATCTTGCCATGAATTCAGTCGAAGGAGAAATAAAGATATTAGTCAACGAGTTCAATCATCACAAAGATTCAGGAGATAAGGAAATCAATCTTAACATGATACAAGGTAAGATCAATGATGGAATAAAATTATCGGATGCTAATATTGACAATGCAATTAGTCAATTCCAAAAAACTCAAAATGATAAGGAAGAAAATGAAACAAATGATAAGGATGAGAAAAATGACACAAAACACGGAACAAACTTGTTCTTATCGATATTAGCAGTTGAGCAAGACGATAAAATGTGTTTCATAACTACAGTGAAAGATGTAACAAATGAAATTTATATAATTAACAAGTCACAGGAATATAGTAGTAAATTTGCAAGTTGGCTTCAAGGTGAAAAGTTGAGCGAGGAGTATGAATCCATAGATCCAAAAGAGTGGATAAAGAATAATATAAAAGAAGGAATTGATTTGAGTTTGAAAGTGTTGGCTCAGGAATATGTGATAAAAAGAATGGGGTTATGAAATAATATCTCCAGTTTAATAATAATTGAAATCATTTGCAACGAAATCTCGTCTCAGCCGTAATTATCCCCTTCTTCACTTTTCGGAGTCATTGATTTCGTAAAGCTTTTGGATGAGTTTACGAATGGTGTTAGAATAGTAAAAGAGAGAAATCCGACAATTGTAGGCTCTAATCACTTGTTATATTAAGGATGCATGAGGATGCAGAAATTATCTGAGTATGTTTCTATATCATTGTGCCTTTAATGAGATTATGAATAGTCTAGTTATAACTAAAATTATTTGCAACCGAATTCAATTCGTCTAACTCCCAATCTTCGTCCTCTTCAGTTTCTGGAGTCATTGATTCTATATTGAGCATTTGGGTAAGTTTACGAATGGTGGTTAATTTCTCAATTTGACTTAAAGTCTCCTCGCTTAAAGGTTCTAATTGTTTCAACATTTTGATTCCATCTTCAATCACCAGTTTTTTACTTGCTGATTCTGTATAGAAAGATAGTATGACATTCGAATTTGCATCCAATAATGATATTCTCTCGTATGAGATAGTCCCCTTGATTGAAATCAACATTGAGTTTTTCTTTGTATCATGTTCACCCACAGCAGAACCGATTTTCGTCGACGTGACATGAGCAATCTGAGAGATTTTGATTTTGTTTTCTTCCATTTCTTCCAAAGTTGGTGTTATTTTCTCTTTGAATTCTTTATAGTATAAAAAATTCCGATTTGGTGATAGTAAAATGTAATAATATTTATACTGGGGAGGTTTTATATTTTTGAATAGAAATTCTCCATATTGACTAGTGTATACAAACACTCCTTTTAATAATTGTGAAAGACGTTGTTCAATGATTAATCCTTGGACCTGCAAGTTTTTATCAAAGTCTAGAAATTGTGACTTCCATTTGTTCTGTAATTCAAGTGATATATTTTCAACCTGTACTTTTCTCATGTTATTGTCTAATTCAAGACATTCTTCAATAGATTTATCACAACTCAACCCGAACTCTATACTATTCAAATTTGAGTATAATAATTGAACAATTTTATCTATATCTTCATTGTTTAATTGAGCTTTTGTTTCGTGCCATAAAACCAAACTATTATTCATCGTACAATAAATCATCAATTCCCAGCTCAATATGGATGAAAATATATATGGATATTCTTGTTTCTTACTGAATATGTCGATCCACATTTGTGTGGCTTTATCGATGAATAAATACAACGGGAATGTCCTTTCATGATCGCTCATCATCAATTCTTCATGGAATCGTTTTTTGAATGTGAAATTTGGGTCCTTGAGAAAGATTTTCAAGTCCATAGCCAATAACAAAGTGAATTTTTCAATTACAAATTGTCTAGGATTCTCAGTGAACCCAGCCTTGACGTATTCATCAATAGTAGCAGGAGTGCCGTATTCATTTAATGAAGTCTCAAGGAAAATGAACAAATTATTCAACATGACTTGGTGTGATTTAATGGATAAATCAAATTTTGTAGCATCCAAATACATATTTAAATTGTAATAAGATACTTTCAATTCTTCTATGGACTCAAGTATTAGTTTATCATCTGTTTCTAATAAATTCCCAATGGTGCTGAAGAAAGTGACGTGTTTTAACCTACCTGCCAATGTGATAATTCCTGTATACTTATATTCCAAAGCTCTATTGATCAAATGATAGATCAATTTAATCGAATTCAACGTAATTTTCCCATCTTGAAGAAATAATTTGGTGGTGATGATATCAATGACGTCTAAATATTCAATTAATGAGTCGAGTAATGGAGAATAGAAGTCTATAGATGGATTTTGAAAAATTGAACCTGACATTAATACAACTGAGATTTTTAAAATCGCTTTATAAGTCTCAGTAGACATGTTTGGGCTTATGATTGAATAAAGGGTCTCGAATAACTCATGATCTAATAATGAGTGAAATTCATCGTTTGAATTGCCTATACAGTCCAATAATTTGGCTAACACAACTATTGAATTGACTTTCTCTTGCTTATCTTTCCCCAAGATATTTGATTTTAGAATTGAGCCATATTGCAAGCTTGCCTCATCACTGAGCTTCAGTTTGGAGCTATTTTTACTTAGCAACTCATTCAATTTATGGTTTATGGACCTGGATGACTCCATGGAGTTTGTGTCTTGATTATTGAAGGTTATGAAAAAAATTTAATCGGATCAATTTTGAAATTTGATTAATTAGGACCAAATTAGTAAAGCCATTCCACTTACTAAATTAGGAGATGCGGCTCTTGAATCTGAACGGTAAAGAGCAGGTAGCGTTTTCACTGTTTGAAGTATCAATGAAAGCATAATTGATGAAGCGATTGCAGATAATCAACAAACGCCAATGTCCCATTGATAGATGTGCAAAAGCTGTAAAGACGTGAAGCTCAATATCCTTCACTTTCCATTGGCTTGAATAGAATTTTTGTATAAGCATGATTAGCTGTCTATATTCAAGGTACGGATCCTACTTGGACCAGATCAAAATATTGGTACAATTTAGGCCTTAGGCAATTATGACGAATGGGAGAATGCGGATTTGAAAGTATGAGTGATCAACTCTCCATAATTTTCATCATTTGCAGCCAATAAGTATCTCACCTTACAACTAATGACAAGACATAAACCCTACTACTATCTATCAATGTCTTACATAGACTTCAATTCAGTCGTTCCATCTAAACAGTGTTCTGTTTGATATATACACTGAAAATCTTTCAAGATAAATCACAATCTATCTTACTCTCATTTATAGTAAAAATATTATAATTTTTTTTTAGTTGTCTTTCTTAACAATTGACAATGTCATTTTTAAAGAGGGATAAATCTCTGAAGAGTTTATCTAATATGAGTTCTGCGGGCCAGAATCTAGAAGACGCTCCTGTGTCACCTAATACAAATACCAATCCCTATGAAGAATCCTTTGAACAACACGATTACTCACCACGATCTTCAATCAGTTTAATACCTCAATTTGTCACCAATAATCATTTAAAAGAGAATTATCGTGGATTCCATGCTAACAAAAGACCTAAAGGTATAGGCAACGTCCCACCTTTATCTCAACCTATAAAACCCAGATTCAAAAAAAAGGGAAGCTCACTATTGAACAAATTGATATATAACAAAAAAGAAGACCCCAATTATGTCCATACTCAAGGAGGATTAGATGATACAACAAACTCAACATCGAGTTCAAGAAATAATTCAATACATTCAGACGAGCATAGAAAAAGCAATTCCTCAGCTTCATCATCTGGATCCAAGCATAAATTTAGGTTACCGAGTTTTACCGATTATCATCAATTACAAATGACAGAGGCAGAACCTAAGATTGCAATTGATTTAAACTTGAATGAAATGCAAGATATAGTGAAGGATGAAAAGCCATCTTCACAAATCAAGATCAAGAATTGGCAAGCTCCTGATTCGTGGGACGTCAAAGCTCCGAGGGAATTAATAATCGAACCTAGTTCAGTAGTGGAAGATCATGGAACATTACCCATATTGTATGGTTCCAAACAAGCTTCTCATGTAGTCAGTTCTACTGACACAAGACCGTCTCATATCGTTAGAGTGTTTAAAGAAGATAATACATTCACAACTGTGTTGTGCCCTTTGGAAACAACAACGGCAGAATTATTAGCAACTGTTCAAAAAAAGTTTTTCCTCGAAAGTACAAACAATTATCAGATATCGGTACATATAGGCAGTTGTGTGAAGGTATTGGAGGATTTTGAAAAACCATTGAAAATACAAATGGGTTTGTTATTGTTGAGTGGGTATACTGATGCAGATAATCTACGAATAATCGGAAGAGAGGACTTATCCTATGTTTGTAAGTTTGTTGTGGAGAATATTTATTTACGAAGCTTGACTCATGATGAGGAAGTTTTATTATCAAAAAATTACGTTGATGTGGATATTTCTACATTGAATTTGAAAAATATACCAATTATATTCCATCAGCATACTTATGAAATTGAGTCTTTGAACGTGGCAGACAATCCAGCTATATATATCCCATTAGACTTTATTCAAAGCTGTACAAATTTGACAAAAATTGTATTTTCAAGAAATGGTTGCTCGATGTTTCCATCAAACTTTCTAGAAGCAAAACGTTTGACTACTTTGGATTTGGAAATGAATTTTATCGACGACTTGCCTAATAATATTAACGTTTTGGATAATTTGACCACCCTTAAATTGAATTCAAATCAATTAAGTACTCTTCCTAAATCATTTGGTCAATTAAAGAACCTTGCCACGTTGAATTTATCATCAAATTATTTCAACAATTATCCCGAAGCAATCAATCAACTTTTAAATTTGATTGAATTGGATTTGTCATATAATGATTTATCTTCATTACCAGAGTCGATTGCAAACTTGACAAATTTACAAAAATTAAACCTTTGTACTAATAAGTTATCGAAAAAATTACCAAAATACTTATCCAACCTTTTGAGTCTTAAAAGACTAGATTTGAGGTATAATTTAATCACCAACGTTGATGTATTGGGCGAGTTACCGAAATTAGAAGTCACCTATGCTTCAAAAAACAACATTTCAACATTCAGTGATCAAATGGAATCATTAAGGCTATTAAGTTTCGATAGAAATCCAATAACTGAATTGAAGTTTTCCAATGTGATGCAAATGTTGAATATTCTCGATCTTTCAAGAGCTAAAATCACTTCATTTCCTCCTGAATGCACTAAATCTATACCGAATATAGAAAAATTGGTATTGGATAGAAACCATTTGGTTACATTGCCAAATGAACTAGGCCAATTGACAAGGCTAGCTTATTTATCAATATACTCAAACAATTTACAGACACTACCTTCAAGTATCGGAGAGTTACAAAATTTACAATTTCTCGACCTACATTCAAATAATCTACAACAATTACCGGTTGAAATCTGGAATTGTAGATCATTATCAATATTGAATTTATCAAGTAACAACTTAACTTCATTCTACGGTAAAGGTGCATTGAGTGAAAGCTTACTCGTGCTAACATTATCAGACAATAGATTGAGTGATGATTGTTTTGAAAGTATAAGTTTCATGTCAAACCTTAAATCATTGAATTTATCATATAATGATTTGCTTGAAATACCAGAGGGTGCTTTGAATCTTCCCAAATTGACAGAATTATATCTTTCCGGTAATGATTTGACTAATTTACCCGGTGAAGACATTCAAGAACTACAAGCGTTGAAGTTGTTGTATGTCAACAATAATAAATTAGGTACATTACCTTCTGAATTGAGTAAAATCAAAGGGTTGCAACATTTGGATGTAGGATCTAATCAACTTAAATACAATATATCAAATTGGCCCTATGATTGGAATTGGCACTGGAACAAAAATTTAAAATATCTCAATTTTTCCGGTAATAAACGATTTGAAATAAAACAAAGCCATATTAAAAATCCAGAGAGTGGTGAAGACTTTGATAGTTTATTGGTATTGAAACATTTGAAAGTTTTGGGATTGATAGATGTGACCTTGACAACTACATCGGTGCCGGATCAATCTGTCGACATGCGAATACGCACCACTGCATCCGAGTTGGATAATGTTGGGTATGGCGTTTCCGACTCCATGGGGATGAGAGAACACGTTTCAAATCGAGATTTATTTGTGCAGAAATTTAGAGGTAATGAAAAAGAAGTATTGATTTGTACAATTGATGGTAAACATGGAATATCGAACAAAGGGCATCGTATTTCTCATATAACAAAAAATATATTTATAAAAATATTCACTCATGAATTAGAAAAAGCTGAACCAGAAGAAGCATTGAGAAAATCGTTTCTCCAATTTAATAAGGATATAAATGGTGCATTGTCTGCTAAGAATAATGGCTTGACTGTTTTGAGAGAATATGCGGATTTATCAGAGGAAGATTTGAATGCTGGATGTGCAATGACTGTTATCTATATCAGGGACAAAGAATTGTATTCAGCTAACATTGGTGACATCCAAGCATTGCTATGTAGAAACAATGGCGACTACAAATTGCTCACAACAAGACACGATCCAACAAATCGACCAGAATTCGAAAGAATCAGAGCTTCAGGTGGTTATGTTTCTGGAAATGGTGATTTGGACTCAAAACTTAATGTAAGTCGAGGAGTTGGTTTTTTCAATTTTCTTCCACACACCAATTCCAATCCAGATATTTCAAAAGTTATATTAACAGTTGCCGACGAGTTTGTCATAATTGCCACAAAGACTTTATGGGAGTATATTTCATATGAATTGAGTGTGGACATAATCAGACAAAGCAAAGAACCAATGGTTGCAGCACAAAAATTGAGAGACTTTGCTATTTGTTACGGAGCCTCAGATAAAATATCGGTGATTGTATTGACCTTTGGAAAGAAACAAAAACAAAACAACCTTTATAATAATTTAGGTACTCGTCGAAGAGATCGACAATTGGATTCAACTTTAAGAAGATTGGAAAGTGAAATCGAACCTCCTATTGGAGAATTGGCCTTGGTGTTCACCGATATTAAAAACTCGACGTTATTATGGGATTCATACCCTGCTCCAATGAGATCAGCTATCAAAACACACAATTCAATAATGAGAAGACAACTTAGAATCGTTGGAGGCTATGAAGTTAAAACGGAAGGAGATGCATTCATGGTGGCATTTCCAAGTCCTTCCTCAGCTTTATTATGGTGTTTCAATGTTCAGCAAAATTTGTTGACTGCAGACTGGCCGAGTGAAATCTTGGAAACCGATCAATGTTGTGAAGTCACCGATGGATTAGGAAATATCATATTTCGAGGATTATCAGTGAGGATGGGGATCCATTGGGGTTCACCCGTTTGTGAACCAGACGTGGTTACTGGAAGAATGGACTATTTCGGACCAATGGTGAATCGAGCCTCTCGAATCTCTGCAATTGCTGATGGGGGACAAATCGCAGTAAGTTCTGATTTCCTAGATGAAATGAGGGCCTTGACTTCGATCCACGATGAGATCAAAAATGATGAAAAGACTTTGAGTGATGCTTATCAAGGTAATGAAAACGCAGGTAAAATCATTGAAAAGGAGCTTACTTCCTTAGAAGAACATGGATGTCATTATTATAAAATTGGTGAGAGAAAATTGAAAGGGTTAGAAACTCCAGAGTCAATCACTTTAGCGTATGCCAATAAACTAAAATTGAGGTTTGAGATTTTCCAAAAAAGGTTTGATGAAAATCATTCAACAAGAGTCGTGGGCTCATTACCAGTAGAAGCGATATATGGGCTCAGAACAATCAGTTTGAGATTAGAGAATATCTGTGCTAATATAAACGGTGGTACTTCATTCAGTGAGGGGTTTGAAAATTCCTCAGGTATAATCAGTCAAAGAATACCATTCAAAGAAGTCGATTTGGTTTCTTTGTTGAATCACTTGGTTACAAGAATTGAAAGTTGCACTGCTACTTTATTCTTGAGACAGCAATTGGGAGGAATCAAAAACGAATCTTTGACTAAAGTGTTGGATGATTTGAAAGACTTGTTAGAGATGAAAAAAACTAATGAAGTAAATAGAAAGACAGTAATATAAAAGAATTTATTCTCGGTACAAACCGTCGCACAAAAATTTATAATAATAATGGATTTTGAAAATTAATACTACATGATTCCCAAGGTTCGAGAATCTAATTTCGGACAAACTTTAGGAGAAAGATCAAAAATAAAGAACTATTATGGTGTAGGGCCTAGTGATCTACTACATCGTGCAATCTATGCTGGGTCCAAATCTGCCTTATACAATCAATACGACTTTAGGAATATTTCCAAAACTGACACTAATGATGGATACGTGGGTTACTACCATTACATAAATGGATTAATTGATATCGATAAACATATAAGAGACACAATGGAGGGGCAGAAATTCAAGAAAGACATAATCATCACTTACTGTACGTGGAATATTTTCAGTAGGACAGATCACAGAATCAAATTTGTGCTCCATCCCAATGGGACCTTCGACAAACAAATTATAACTAAAGACGGGATCAATGAAGAGGAATTGAAGGTATCTCAAATTATACGACTTTTGTATTACATAGACTCCCCGCAACATCAATTGGTGGGTACCATCAACTTTCCAATATTCAACGATAAAGAAGAATTAAAGTCAATTCTTAAGTTGTTGACTAGTTTCATTAACAAGGGCCAGTTGACTGGAGACAGTAGGTATAGAAACAAGCTCATCGATGGTGTAATGAAGTTATGCAAATCTAAAGAATTGAGTCGGTATGTTTGCAGTTTGACGGACTTTGATTATTTAAAAGCAAGATTACTACAAAGCCAAGACTCGATTGAATATTTAACATTTGTTCAAAAATTCACGGGCTTCTCTTCTTCCAATGGAATGATTTTGCTAGACGAGGTAAAGTATCTTATCAAGCACGAGCATTTCGATTTGGCACTTGAAATATCTAAAAAGACTATAACGCTACAACCTTTAGATTTTGAGTGTTGGTATCATTTGGCAATCTGTTATATACTAACGTCAAATTTTGTAATGGCAATGTCTGTAATCAATCAGTTCCCAATCAAATTCAAACAGGATGAAATACCCAATGATATATTCATCAACACTTACCTTTCTAGAATCAATGAAAATGAGACAATTAGTGAAAAAACATTTAATGAAACGTTTCCGGAACCTAAAACTGCAAAGATGAAGAAATGGAACCATTTATTCTTATTCAACTCGTACCTACGCCATCCCATAGTTGGCTATTTCCATCAATCTCCATTATTCAACTCATCACAAAAACAATTGGCATCCACAACTTTGAAACATTATCAATTGCATGATGATCAGTATGGGAAGTTGTACGATCTATTGACTTTCTTCGTGGCTTTGTATGGATGGGATCAAATAATAAAAATAAAGGAGGATATCAATTGTGAAATCTGGCTAGAGCAATTGTTTTTAAACATATATCAGGATCTAAAAACATGTCTTACTAATAAAAACTGTGAGAGAAGTGCATTAGAATGGAATTTGATAGGTAATTTAGGTTATCAAGTCAAATTCAACCTTAAAGAGAGTATTAATAGTTTGATAACTAGTGTTTTGGGTTCCGAGTTTGATTATTTTGGAGTTTCAAAACTATTGCAAATCTACAACGATTTGATCTTGAAAGAACAAGGGTTGAATTCGTTGATCTTAAAGTATAATAAAATCACCAATGCCAATTTGAATCTAGATCTAGATTTTATACTTCTACAATTGATGATCTTTGTGAGTTGGCAGGTCCGATGGTACAATTATGTCCAGAATACAATAACGGTGGACATTTTGTATGGTTTGATCTCCAAATATGATGCTGTTTATTTATTAACTCGGTTTAAGATAATTTATGAGAATAATAAATTAAAACATTTCGATAAATCAGATACCGTGTATGAATATATTGAAAGTTTGATTCATGCTATAGATAATACATACAGTTAACTCATTGAGTCTTTTTATTTGATTGTTGTTTGCCCAACACTTTCTTTCTCTGTTTGATCATATAAGTGTACAACATGTAAAAGCCAGGAATATATGTCAACAAAATAGGATAAAATAAAAACTTATTTTGATCATTGATTGATAACCAGATAGAATAAACTTCTGAAAACACTCCTGTTGGATAAAGTACATAAAATGTAGTGTATCTCAACCATACTAAGAAATGGGGTTTATTATTCGCAGCATAGAACGAGTATCTAATAATTTCGGTAATTGACCAACTCAAACACAATGTGATATAACACCAATGAGAGTTGGCAGGACCATCGTAATTAAATTGATGTATTCCCCAAACAATCAATAATCTGGAGAAAACTTGAGTGACCGTGGTGAAGATTGGTGATTTGACTAATCCCAAGATTGAATGAAATATTTCCAAAATTGCCAATGTTTGAACAAATGTCAAAATATTGTATGTTTTATCAAAAACGTATGGCTGTCCAAGCGTAGAGCTTAGGAATATGGTATTGAAGAATACAATTGACCATAAACTGGCTGATACACTATTATAAATTGTCAAATAACCCATTGAATACCAGTTTTTTTTTGTTGTGCAATTATATATTGAAATTTATTTTAGTACTTTGCTTCGTTGTCTCAACATATAACTATATAGATAGATAAATCCTGGGATGTATAAAATCATGGCATACTTTAAAAAGTGGTGATAAAAGCCAGTTGTAAACTGATATGAATTATAAACTGTTAAACTTTCACTAATTAGACCTAATGGATACAATACTAAAAATGTGGTATATCTCAAGTATCTCAATACTTGACTATCTTTAAACACATAGTATGAATATCTTATGACTTCAGTGATTGACCAGGCAAATATAAGACCTGAAAAAATGTATATGTTGTAAATTGCAGGAGATTGAGGAATGTAAATCACAATTCCAATTAGAATTATCAATCGTGCAAACGATTGTAATAATAGTGTTGGTATAGGTGTACAAACAAGACCTAATAATGAGTGTATTATCTCCATTGAAGTATTGAAACATTGGGTGTATATCAACACATGATGAGGTGGGATTGGAAAGGCTTTTTGAATGAAGACATAAAAAATGTTTTCGATTAATATGTAACCCCACAAACTAGACGAAAGAAGGTTGTAAAACGTCAAATAATATGCAATTGAGGAGCTCATATAGAGTGTGAATAGTGAAGACCCTAGTAGCCAATGGTTGAAGTAAAATTGATAGCCTTGAAAACTTAAAGGAGATAGAATTGTTCAGTGAAACCAGTTTAAAATCAAATGTGATTTCGCGCTAAATCAAAAGTCACATGACCTTTGATTCGATGATGGTCAATGCATTGAATGATACTGAAACACAGTTACATCACCAATTCTAACTTATATCATGAAACAACAATTGAATCACGTATAGCCATTTGTACCTTTTTTAGTTTACTCTACTCTACTGTTGATTTGACAGCAATTCTAGCCGATTCATTATTTTAACTTTTAAGTTCCTACCATCTCTATTCTACAATCGTCATAATCCGCAATAAGGGTGACAGTGTATGAGGTCAGAATCTATTGGATCAGCCAGTGTGTATCGCGATTCGGTTTTTACATGGCTTCAATATAAAAAGCCAACACACACGATAAAACGATAAATCGACATACCACTTAAATCCTACTGCATAAAGTTATTCAACCACGTTGTTCGGAATTTTAACGCCGTCTCCGTCCCAAGGTAGTACGAGAAACAAAAAAAAACAGTACGACTATCCAACCTTGCGGTGTCATCTTTTGAAGTCATCACTGAATTGAAGAGTCTAATTATAATTGGTTTGAGGAATACCAACTGTTTTGAGCTAATCGCAAAACTTTTTAATTGACTTTAAGCTGCTTTAAATTTTGTTTTATACCTGTTAAAAACTCGATTCTCAAATTTCTTACCTCGGAGTATTGGTTGTTATTTCCGAGATACTAAAAAATTCAATGTCGCAACGACAAAATTTTGTGAAGATGCAAAGTTGAAATTAATTTATTATCAATTCATTTTTTAGTGAAAATTGCAGTCACTTGACAACCAAATTTTTCACTACACAAGGTATTTGACTCAACATTATACATTAAGTTCTCAGATTGTCACAATTCATAAAGCTAGAAAGATTGTTTGCAACTAGTCGAAGAAAAACCATGCTACAATTTCAATACGAAGCTCCATGGGTGTCAACATTCGATCAATGTATGAAAAACGAACTCAAATTGAACGATAATCGTCCTCCATTCACCTCCTTCCAATTTTCAACAATTGATACTGAGTCTGGCTATCCGAAAACTAGAACAGTTGTGTTCAGAGGCTGGTTGTTTGACAACAAAAGTTCCAATGTCATGATTTTCACCACCGATAAAAGAATGGAAAAATACTCACAATTAATGCTAAACGACAAATTCGAAGCTTGTTTTTGGTTTCAATCTAGTAAAAAACAATTCAGATTTAGAGGTTTAGCTAGGATAATCGATGATCAACACAAACCAAATATTGATGTGTCAAATATCGAAAAAGGTCATATAATAGATGACTCTGACTCGATCAATACTACTAATGACGACCCACAAGAACCCCCACAAATAGACATAAACAACACTCCGGTTCAACTGCAACCAATTCATTCATCCTTGTTGTCTCCCCAGTTTGTCAAAAATGAAGAAATCTCGACTAGTTTACCAACAAAGTTCATAATCCCAACCGATGAAGAATACGACGAAGAACTCAATAGACAATGGGACCAATTATCTAAAAATTTAAAAAACTCATTTAAAAAACCACAACCAAAAAGTTTAATGAATGAGAATAACCTCAAGACCATAAGTTCTATAAACAGAGGAGTTGATGGTAAAAAAGACGATTATGGTTTGAAAAATTTCGCCCTCGTAGGGTTGTTCATAAATTACGTTGATTTTTATGAACTAGACAAAGACAAGAGATTTGTATATGAGGTGAATGATAATCAACAATGGACTGAACACGAGGTTTGTCCTTAAAGTATGCATTTAGAACATATAAAAATAACAGGAACCTTACAACACGCATCGACTTCACTTCTTTGTATCTTCTTTTGCAGGAGGGAATTTGTATCCTGATGGCATATCAGGAATATCTTCTTCTGTAATAATCTTAACCATTTTTCGATTTGTTTTACCAGTGCAAATTATGATCTATTATTTATAGTAGAGTTGCAGAGTTAGCCGAAAAAATCATAAAGTTTCAGAATTATGCCTTTTCTACTCAAAATAGGAAACAGAATTGTTAACTTATACTCATAAATTAAAGTGTGTATTTTCATACATAAACCAACATTAATCGTCGTCTTGGTATTGGCTCGATATGCCCCTGTCGCGCGCACTTTGTTGGGTACTTTCTGAAGCGAGAGCCCTTTCTCCTAAAACATTTGATTTTATATCGTGTTGAGATTGAGCTTCTCTACTTGAATAACCACCATAATTACCACTGTGTTGTGAACCTGAGCCGTGATGAGAGCCTGAACTTTGATGAGAGCCTGAACCTTTACCCATTTTTGAAATATCGCTTGATATGAACTTGAAACTCTGAATTTCGTATCATTTATATATTAAATGAGAATTCACGATCAAGCGAGAATCTGTGATAACACTTCTAGAATTACCCTGAAAGAAGTTTAAAAGTCATTCAACCACAGTTCAATACGTTCTCCTTAGAACAATTCCTAATGTCAAATATAGGTTTAGTAATTGTTGATCTACAAGAAGATTTTCTACCTCCTAATGGCTCGTTGGCTATACAAGATGGGAGATCAATCATTCCTTTGATTAATAATTTGATAACTTCCTCCGAGTACAATTGGTCTACTATCATTGCAACCCAGGATTGGCACCCAAAAAATCACACATCATTTGCATCACAACATAACGTTCCACCATTTTCAACAAAGAATTCTCAACATCCAGAATTAAAAACAGATCCACTGGGTAATGTGATTACTTTATCTCAGGTATTATGGCCGGACCATTGTATCGAGAATACCCCTGGCTCAAGATTGGAGTCCTCATTTGAAGACATATTTGACAAGCTTGATAGCAAGGCAAAAATTATTATAAAGAAAGGATATTTACAGGATCGAGAATATTATTCTGCTTTTCAAGATTGTTGGGGTCTACACCATACTGAATTAAACAACTATTTACAGCAGTTGGGTGTTGAGAAAGTCGTATTTGTTGGTCTAGCGTACGACTTTTGTGTATTGAACTCAGCTATTGATTGTTCGAAATTGGGCTTTGAAACTTATGTTTTGAAAAGCTGTTGTAAATCGGTATATCCAGAGAACGAAAAAGATACTGATGAATTGTACGAGAAAAATGGAATTAAAATAATTGACGAGTTGAGTAGTTTATTTTTTAAGTAAATTTACGTCGTGTTATTGAGTATAGGTAGTAATTTCTCTCGAATCAATTGGATTCTAGTCTCAGTTCCCATATTGTGATTATTTTTTACTCCCTTATTTTATAATTGTGCATTGTTTTACTATGCTTGTCGATACAAGAGTCGATCTAGCTCAGGTATCGAGATTGAGTGGAGATTCATTGGTTAAATGTGAAGAACTTACTATTTTATCAAATGTCAAGATCCTCACCATTGTTTTGATAATATTTATGAGTTTTCTTTGCTTGAACTGCCGCAAACTGTTAGGCATCTCCATTATAAATAAGACCTACATTTGAAATTCTGATATTAGTGGGTGATGTCAGTCATCCAATTTACGATTTATAGCCTCATTCAAAAATCAGGCTTAATCGATTGTTTTAAAAATCGAGAGTCATCTCTCAATCTTTCAAAGTGATTAATTAAATTGCAAATGGGAACCACATAAAACTTCTTATGAATTACGCAAATTCAATTTCTCAATTAATGATTTACGTTTTCGATCAAGAATGTACTTGGAGACTTCATCGTTGGAAGGAAATTTTGGAATTTTCTTGAGCTCTACATGCTTTGATTGTAAAACCTGACTTCGTTGTTTTTCAAAATCTTTCAACTCTTTATCATCGTCGTCATATTTTCCAAAATAATTTTTATCGAGACTTTTCGCCTTGACTTCCGTCAGTAGTTTTCTCTTTTTGACATTTTTCGCATCTGCTAGTTCTTTCGCTCTTCCAAAATATCTATAACCATTCACATTTAAACCTGAATTTATCATATCATTCTTATTTAAAATATAATCGTTGCCTCCTAAGTTTTTGATATGGTGTTCCCACGCACGTTTCTCTTTAAATAGTTTATTCAAATCGTCATTAATCTCTCGAATTTCTGTTTCATTAATATAAACATCTTGAATTTTGGTTAGTTTGGTCGATATCTCGCTCAACACTGTTTTACGCCATACCTCTGCTTGTTGAACATTTTGACATTTTTGAACATAAGTTGGACGGAGTTGGGGATTGGATTCTAATACTCCTGCTTCTTTGGCTTTTAAATTTTGATACCTGTTCAAGCCTGATTGAGACTTTTCTTTATTTCGTGACATTCGTTTTTCAGTAGAAAAATACGTTTAAATTTGGAATTTGAATCTAAATCCTTACAAACTCGATGAATCTTGAATTTGAAGACAAGTAAGTCAATATTGTAAAGTAAGACTTTCTATGACAAACAAGTCTTTGATTTCAAATACTAATGAGTAATGTGGTTGGAGATAAATAAGAGCCACGTCAATCATCTTATTTCACCTTAAAGTTGATTATACTTTCTTAATCTCGACTTTGTTATTGGCAATCAAATGAGTTGTTTAAATTTCAAGATCTAAAATAGAATTGGTATAAATCTTAATCTTTAAGAGGAAAATCTCAATATTTCGAGTATTAAATTACTAGGTTGTATCAAAATATTTTTGCAGCCATTCAATTCTTTTATTCTCATTAAATCAAAATTTGGCCAAAGTACTTGACTAAACCAAAGTACTACATCTAAGTTTTAATTCAAGTATTTTATTAAAAGTTTACTTCATCACATACTCCAACAATTCTTTAAAGAAAAGTTTAATGGAGAAGCTACATATTTACACATATAACACCACATAATGCGGTTTAGTCGCCTGGTGATGAGAAATCAATTCCTTGTTGATGCAAGATTGGGATCCACAGTTTGACAGCAACAGTGTCCAGATATTGCAATTAAGCTTATTTACGGAAAAAGACAAATTTTTATATTTACATACCTCTAAATTTATTCTTTGAAGCCAATCTTCTTCCTTCGAATCTTTGTTTTGTCCTTCCATTATTCTCATTAATTTGCTCATCATTATCTTGTTTCTTGACATATTTCTTTTCCTTCTTAGGAACAAATGTCAATTCAGCTTCTCCTCTATTATGTCTTCTTAATCTTGAGTCATCTTGAGGTTTTGAAACTTTTCCTACCTTTTTCAATTGAGATGCAAATGATTCTTTAGCTTTAAATGATTGTTTTGGTCCTGAATCTGACGATAATACTTTCATTTCGTTTCTGAAACGTTTTTCCTCCTCTTTCTTTTTTCGTAATTTTGCCAATTCTTTTTCAACTTTTTCCCTATTTGCCGTTTTGGTATCTTCGTCCTCTTCTTCGCTTTCACTCTCACTCTCACTTTCACCTGATTGTTCCTCATTATGTGATCTTTCATCTTCTGACTCCACTGCGGTCAAACCTCTTGATATATCCTTACCTGGAGCTTGGACTGGATTCAATTGTTTATACTCATGAGATTCTTGATCAACTTGGAAATCAGGATTTTCAAACATTTCTTTGAATCTATCATCATTAATAACGGATTCTGCGACATTACTTCCCACTTTCTCTTGTATTCTTTCAGCCAAATCTTTGTTGACTTTAATTTTCGTGTTTGTAAGAGCACCAGTAGACCTGATTCTTGATTCTCTTTCTTGTTCAATTTTCTTTCGAATCTCACGTTCTCGTTGATCTCTAATCGAATTTGGATTCGATATAAGATTGACCTTGTCATATAATTCCGTATCAATGAAAAATCCATGCATGTAAGATCTAAGGACTTTTGAGCCAACCAAATGAGTCAAGTTCAATTTCGCCACCTCGTCTCTAGTTATAAATCTATAGTTTGAATATATTGTATCTGAAGGTTTCTCTTCCAATTCTTCTGTGACGTTATCCAAGAATGAACACCATTGTGGAGCAGGACCTAAATTCGGTATATAATACGTATGCATAGGTATTCCTTCATTTGCAAGGAAGAACATTCCGGACCCAGGTACATGACAAACATCATTTATATCCACTGTGGGTTCCATTGAAGCAAATGGTTTCCCTGTATCTTTATTCCATATTTTGACAATTCTTTTATCACCTGTCAATATTGTCTCTGGATGTAATGAATTTTCTAGCCAGCTTATGTTTTTTATTTCATATCCGTAACCTTGGTCTTTGACAAGAGTAGGCTCTGACGTACGTAAATCATATAGTAAAGTTTTCCCACTCTCGGTACCACAAGCAAAGTTTAAACCATCATTTCTATATTTCACGCACGTGACTTGATCTTGTATGTCTAATTTTGCAGCTCTTTGTTTGGACCTTGGATCCCAAAATTCAACAGTACCATCTTCTAGCCCACAACTTATTAAACCATGTACAGGGTTGATATCTACTGAATTACACCCCAAGTCGGTATCTAAATTGAAAGGATTCAAAAATCTACCTTGTTCCAAATTTAATCTGTACAATTCATTACCTGAAGATCCAACAAACAAATCACAATTGACAGGGTTGTAAGCGATTGATCTACCAAACTTCGGTATTCTTGTTCTATAATAAATGCCTCCTTTGGTTTGAAACTCAATGCTTCTATCGTTTTGTAGATGTATAGACTTAGTCCAATCGTTTGATAGTATTATAAAGTCGATATTTTCACAATCTGTGTGTCTTTCAAACTTCAATGATAAATTTGAAAAGTCATATAAATGTATTTGTGGTTTATAAGTACCCGTGGCCATACAATATTGACCATCTTTAGTCACTTTGATTTTATTCGATGCTTCACTAAACTCAAAGTCTTGAATTAACTCTATTCTATTTTGATATTCCACATCGTGTTTCAAATCTCTTTTCCTCTTTTTAGCTATCCAGTCGGGTAGAGATCTAGAGACATTAGTCCCTGAGACTTGATATATTGACACATTCCCTGATGATGTGGATTTTAAAACCATGATGAGGTGCTTTAAAAGAGAAAAAAAAATTCTAATCTAAAGAGCTACCAATATTCATTCATTTTAACTCGTATAAAAATTTATAATCCTCGACGCAAATCTCAACCTCCAGTTCGTTTTGAAATTCTGTGCCCCAAACATGATTGGGTTGGAACGTTTCAATGAAGAATAACAATCCTGAATTTATCATATCATTTAAAGTCAATTTTGGATCTAACTTAATTTGGGATTCAAATAAGTTGATAAACAAATGGATATACCTTAAATCGTTGTAACAAATATCGTTTACATTGTTGATGAGAACTATCCAAACCTCAGTTGACATTTTTGATTTCAAAACTTTTGAGAATATGGCATGATTTAGGTCAGTTAGGATATTTTGAACAGTAGGATCAAGTTTAGTTGTGACAATAAGGGAACTTAATAAGGAGGAGATGATTATTTCATGGAAGATCAATAGGTAGTCATCACCAATGAACTTACTTTCCTGCTCGACTATGGCCATAATCAATCTCAACACTTTATGTTGACAGATTTTCAACTTGTCGTAGTTTTCATCGGTGTTTGTAAATTCGATTGATTTTGAAATTGGTGGTAGATTGAATATTTTGAATTGATTTATTATCGATACTGGTAAATTGTCATTGAACGAGTTCATAAAATTGTTACTGAGTATGTAATTCAAGAATGCGAAAGTGATAGTTAAAGAACATTTGGACTTCAATGAGTTGAAGCAAGTGTACAAGTCACGTTTTGAAGATTTGAGAATGGTATCTAGTGATCTCAGCAATTTCTCAGCGACTTTACTATTTAATTTATTAATTGTTGTGCCTTGGTCTAATACATGCAATACAAATTTCAACGAGTCCATCAATGAGAGGGTTTCATTTTGTTTGAAAAGTTTAGTCAAATGTTGAGTAATGGTATTCGACTCCATTTCAAGGATTAAATTTTTTATACTTGGGTTGATGAAATGACAAAGCCAAATGATATCAATTTCGTCAACTGCAATTTCGATCAATTTTTGCAAATCGTTGTAATTGCCCTGCCAGTTTTGCTCGATACTTTGATACCTCATTAAGAAAGCGTTCAATTGACCCAAGAAAGTAGAATGGATGAATAAATCGTCGTCATTAGTTGAATTCATTATGAAGTATAAGTCGGTGTAGCTCAATTTTAAATCCGACTCGAAATCAAATTGATTAAAGATGGGCAAATATTTGAATAATATTTGTGGCAGATTGACATATTGCCAGGTGATTTTAGATAGAATTGCAATCATTCGATGATTAAGAAGATTGAATTCATTGTGATTGATAATCGGTGCAATCAAATCTAACGAAGATAGATCTCCATTAAGCGGAATAATACTATTATAAACGCTTATAAACTCATTCAATGGTATTTCGCAAGATTCAGGACAATTTAACTGATTGGTCAATTTGATTAACAACTGATTCATATTGAAATTTATCAAGATTTGAGGATCTTTATATATTGCAAAAAAAATTATCGTCTGTATAACACTTGAAACACATAATAATCTTTGTTTCATTATACTATGTGTCACGTGACTATGTTTTACCGAAGAATGTATGTGTCTGCAATATCAGCGTAATTCCTTGCACGTTGATGCTTGAATCAAAAGAAATGATGGGTTTATATAAATAAGACGAAATCAGCCTCAATTATAACTCAATCATTATTCAATGTCGATGGAGGAAGAAAGTTTAACGCCATCAGTGAAATCAGTGGCAACCACTCCTGTTTTGCCGTCACAACGGACCAAGATAGATATAGACTTAGATAAAACTCAACGTGACTCCACACTAGATTGGACTGATTTCTTAAGAGAAAGTACTTCCACTGTCAATTTAAGGTATAGAAATTATGAGTTACCCAACTCTTCAGAGGCATTATTGAATCAATACGCTAATAGAAGAAGGCATCAGAGATTTTTACCACTGGCTTACAACTGAAAATGGGAAAGGGTTAGTTATGAAATATATATTAATTTAGTTGAGTTTTCAAATTGTTTAATTGTTTCAATACGGCACTTTTGGCAGTACCTCCAATTGCGTCTCTTCTTTCTACACTAACTTCGAAATTAAACACATCCATGACATCTTTATCGAATCTTTTGTCAATTGTTTGCAATTGTTCAAATGATAATTGATCAATTCCAGATAATTTCAATTCTTCTGCTTTGCTAACACATTCTCCTGAAATGTGATGTGTTTCTCTAAATGGTACACCTTTTCTAACTAGATAATCAGCTAAATCAGTTGCCAACATATCCATTGTTAATGCATTTTCCATTGCTTCTTTGTTAATGGATAATGTAGACACTACTCCAGTGGCAATCAAAATAGAATGTTCCACAGTTTTCAAAGCATCAAATAAAGGTTCTTTATCCTCTTGCATGTCTTTGTTATAAGTTGATGGGATAGACTTTATTGACATGAGAAATCCAGCGAGTTCTCCAAAAACTCTACCACTCTTACCTCTTAATAATTCCAAAGAATCTGGATTTTTCTTTTGGGGCATCAATGATGAACCTGTTGAATAAGCATCGGCCAATTTTATAAAATTAAATTCTGCAGTGGAATATATTATCAAATCTTCACTAAATCGTGAGATATGGTTCATGAATAAGGTGCTCCAAAATAACGTTTCAACGACAAAGTCTCTATCACTCACGGCAGTCAAAGAATTACCAATTATTCCGTCGAAACCCAATCCTTTGGCTAAAAATTCTCTATCAATTCCATAGGGATGACCAGCTAAAGCACCTGAACCTAATGGGGATTGATTGACTCTAGTTATAACTTGTTGCAATCTGTTATAATCTTCGGTGAAATATGTGGCATAGGAACTTAACCAATGCGACCATCTAATTGGTTGTGCTCTTTGCAAGTGGGTGTAACCAGGCATCAAAACATCGATTTCCAATTCGCCACGTTTTAACAATATTTCAATGAAAGTTTTCAATTTTTCAAGGAGTTCTTTCAATTTTTCTCTAACGTAGATTCTCATATCTGTAGCCACTTGATCATTTCTTGATCTTCCAGTGTGAACCTTTCCAGCAATATGTTTTCCAATTATTTCGCCCAATCTTCTTTCGTTAGCTGTGTGTATATCCTCATCTCCTGGTTTCTCAACGAATTTTCCTTCTTTCCATTCAGATCTAATTTCTTCCAACCCATTATGAATTTTTCCCAATTCTTCAGTGGTGATCAAACCAATTTTGTTTAATCCTGCAGTGTAGACTTTGGTACCGGTCAAGTCTGCATCATACATGACTTGATCGTATGGTAATGACGCATTGTATAAGTCCATCAATGGATCAGTAGCTCCGGTGAATCGACCACCCCATAATTTACTTTCACTTGGTTGTGACATGTTTGGTTATAAATGGTAAAAAATTTGCCGCGCTTAAGTACTGGCGAAGAAAGTCATTTAGTGAGTCACTACACTTTTACACGACAAAATCGATCTTCTCTCCAGGAGAAATCAAATGGCACTTTTTCCTATTTGGGAGATTGAACAGCCTCACCAATTGCAATATTAACTCGTTTAACAACCGATTGATACCTTGTATACACTTATTCGAATATGAGAATTTTCATTAGATTCAAGGGTTGAATAGAAACACTTTTGTGGATCCTTACGAAGCTAGAGATTTTACGCTGATAAAATTTGACAATTTATAAATTTTAGATCTACAATTTTCCAAGATACTCACAACAGTGTTGTGTCTATCTCGAGACGCCATTGAGAAAAGAATGTTCATCTGAAGCGTGTTTACTCTTGCTAAATTGACTTTGAAGGTGGTAAGCTATAACAATAACAAAATATTTCTGATTCTGATTTTAAACTCCTTTAAATGCAGCGATAAAATCCAGTTTGTCAACCAAATTCAAGCATTTGTAAAATTATTCACTGAGGTAAAGACACAATCATAGCGTTATGATTGAGGTTCAAATGGAATTTTAAACCAGCAAAAGCATAGTTGACAGTTTACATGTCTTCAAGAATAGAACAACCTACAACAATTCTACGACAACGTATTTTTATTTACACTTTTATTTATGGTTTGCATCTACCAGAGAATCTTGGATATAAAGAACAGTCTCTAACGGTAAATCTGTCACATAACCAAGCCAATATACGCTCGGTACCAAGACCATAACCACCATGAGGACAAGATCCGTATAAAGCTTGATCCGTTAAGAAGTTATAAGGAGCAGGATCAAGACCCTCTCTTTTAAATCCCGCCATTAATTCTTGATGACTGTCAGCCCTCATTGACCCACCTGTTACTTCACCCACATTTGGCATTAATACATCCACTGATTCGGTAACTCTTGGATCATCTGCACATTTTTTCATGTAAAATGATTTGATTTCAACAGGAAATCTAGTTAATAAAATTGGTTCATTGATTGTATCGGTCATTTTTCTTTCGGCGGCTTCAGCAATGTCATCACCGAATTTAAATTTCTCACCATCTTCATTTGGAATACCATGTTCGTTTAACCAATCCAATGCGTCAATGTAAGGCATTCTTCTGAACGGCATTTTTGGAGCAACGAAGTTAGGGTTCAATTGTTTAACTAATGGGCCTGCTACTGGATCTTCCAATACATATTGAATAGTTTTACTAAACAATCGTTCCAAATGTGATAATAAATCGTCAAAAGTTATAAATGCTAATTCAGATTCAATATGAGTGTATTCGGATAAATGTCTTCTTGTGTGTGATTTTTCAGCTCTAAAAGATTCTTGAACGCAATATACGTCACCTAAAGCTGGTAAACAAGTTTCCAAATATAATTGAGATGATTGAGTGAGGTAAGCTTCTTCACCATAGTAATCCATTTTGAACAATGTAGAACCACCTTCAACTTGTGTTTGAACCATGCAAGGAGGAGTCACCTCAGTAAGACCCTCTTCATCGAAAAACCTTCTAATAGATTTTGAAAAAGCTGCTCTGACTTTCATAACGGCAGATAAACTTTCCCCTCTTAACGTAAGATGTCTATTATCCAATAACAAGTTAGGATCAGCATTTTCCTGAACTTTGTTGGTGAAAGCTTCTTCACCACCCGGGGCTAAGCCAATAATTTCATAATAGTCCACTTTCAATTCAACTCCACCAGGAGCCGATTTACCTTCGGGTAATTTGTTGATGACACCTTTGACACTCAAGGTAGTTTCAATTGTAAGCTCTTGAGTTTGTTTGGCTTTAGCTAAATCACCCGTCACAACACATTGAATAAATCCAGTACCATCTCTTAATGTTATGAATCCCAAACCTTTTTGAATTCTTACTCTATGTATCCAACCTTGAACTTGAACTCGTGAATCGATATTTTCTTGAACTTTGGCTACTTTGATCTTCCTAGCACTAGGTAATGAAGTATCTTCAACAATTTTCAAATCTTCAAATTTAGACTCGACTTTCTTGGTCGTTTCGTTTAATTTAGCTTTCTCAGCCTTCTTTTTCAATCCTTCCACACCTTTCTTAGCTTTTTTCAATGCAGAACTGGAAATTTCAACGTAACCTTGTTGTTCTTCTTCATTCTTGTAAACTAAAACTTTGGCATCCAATTGACCAGTAGTAAACAAACCAAATGCAGCAGTGGCAAAAGGTTGCTCTTGGCTTCCAGTAACAGAAGGGTCGTCTACCCCAGTTTGTTCATTAACGTATAAGGTGGCCATTGATAAATTAATGGAATCGTTTATTATCTTGAGTCAGAAAATTTTTTATTTTTTTACATGCAAACCAAAACCAAACGACTCGATACAAATTTTTAACTTGAATTTTTTTTTTTTGTAAACCGACTAATTTTTAAATCATGGCATTAGCACAATCATTGGCGAGTTTATCATTAGCTATCACATCTGACGACGATGCATTACCAACTAAGACATTGATATTTAAACCTAAAACAGCCAAAACAGCAACTCCAGTACCAATTTTGGTGTTTGCATTGCAAGAGACATCTACCCCATCGAATTTGATTGCAAAACAAGCTAATGTTAAAGAACCTAGATTAGCTAAGGACGACTTAGTTGAACAGTTTTTCAAAACAACCACCAAAGAAGTCTCAATCGCTAATATCTCCAATGATTTGAAAGATAAAATAAAGATCTTATTAGATTCAAATTTGATCAAAGCAGCGAACGAGGGTAAAAATTTAAAGTTGTCTACCCAGTCTTCAGCTGCTGTTTTACCAGGAAAATCAGCTGTTGATTACTTGAACTCCCTTGATATTGAAATCATCGAGGTTGACTTTGCGGCTCAACCAGAGGAGAAGAAAGAGAAAGTAGTTAAAGAAAAAGAATCGGCTAAATTAGACGATGCCAAATTAATTGGTATTACAGTAGATAAAGAGAAAGATTTCTCAACTTGGTACACTCAAACTGTCGTAAAAGGGGAGATGTTGGATTATTACGATGTTTCTGGTTGTTATATACTCAGACCAAATTCATATTTAGTTTGGGAAACTATTCAGGATTGGTTCAATGCTAAGATTAAAGGATTGGGGGTTAAAAATGCATACTTTCCAATGTTTGTTTCCCAAAGGGTTTTGGAAAAAGAAAAAGATCACATCGAAGGATTTGCCCCAGAGGTTGCTTGGGTCACTAGAGCTGGTTCTTCAGAATTGGACGAACATATTGCTATCAGACCTACCTCCGAGACTGTCATGTATCCATACTATGCCAAATGGATCAGATCACATAGGGACTTGCCATTGAAATTGAACCAATGGAACTCAGTTGTTAGATGGGAATTTAAACATCCACAACCATTTTTGAGAACTAGAGAATTCTTATGGCAAGAAGGTCATACTGCTCATTTGACTAAGGAGTCAGCTGAGGAAGAAGTGTTACAAATATTAGACTTTTATGCCGGTGTTTATGAAGAATTGTTGGCTGTTCCGGTAGTCAAAGGTAAGAAGACGGAAAACGAAAAATTTGCTGGTGGAGATTGGACAAGTACAGTTGAGGGTTTCATTGCTTCTACCGGTAGAGGTATTCAAGGTGGTACTTCACATCATTTAGGACAAAACTTTTCTAAAATGTTCAATATATCTGTGGAAAATCCAAACGGAAGTGACGACAGACTTTTTGCATACCAAAACTCATGGGGATTGTCTACAAGAGTTATAGGTGTTATGGTGATGACTCACTCAGATAATAAAGGGTTAGTTTTACCCCCAAGAGTTGCACAATACCAATGTGTAATTATCCCAGTTGGTGTAACATCAAAAACCACCGATGAAGAGAGAAAGAACATCAACCAAGGTGTCACTGATATAGAAGAACAGTTGAGTAAATTAGGAGTCAGGGTTACCAGTGATTTGAGAGACACTTACAACCCAGGTTGGAAATTTGCAGACTGGGAATTGAAAGGTGTTCCTTTCAGATTGGAATTTGGTCCAAAAGATTTGGCAAGTGAACAAGTTACCGTTGTTAGAAGAAATGATAACAAAAAATACACCATAAAATTGTCAGAATTAGAACAAATTCCTAAATTATTGGATATCATGCATGACGATTTATATAATAAAGCTAAGAAAGATTTTGATGATCATAGGGTTTTAGTGGAAGAATGGAAAGACTTTGTACCAACTTTAAACAAGAAAAATGTGATTTTATCTCCATGGTGTGGCTCTGGTGAATGTGAAGATGATATCAAAGATTCATCAGCAAAGAAAGATGATGGTGAAGATGAAGAAGAAGACGAAAAAGCCCCATCAATGGGTGCTAAATCCTTGTGTATACCATTTGAACAACCAGATTTGAAGCCAGATCAAAAATGTGTAAGATGTGGTGAAAAAGCTGTCACATACTGTATGTTTGGTAGATCTTATTAAATAGTACGTACATCAAGTTCTAAATCGTCTATGTAATTGTATACTTTATCGTAATTTAATCCTATTTGTTTTATCGAGTGTGCATCATCTGATAGACAGAATTTACCACCGAGCGATTTAATAGCTAAAGCAATGTCTTTCTGTGGATATGGAGTCGACCACCCTTTTCTGATAGCAGATGAGTTTAATTCAAATAACGCACCATAGGAAATGGCGAATTGGATATTTTCAAGAATTATCTGCCAAACTTCAGGCCAATCTTGTAAATCATTAATATCTTCATCTTGAAACAATCTAATCAAATCAAAATGCCCTATCACGTTTGGCTGCAATTGAGTAATTAACTCCTGTTGTAATTTGAAATATTCTTTGAATAGGATTCTTTGAGATCCATAATGGTTTTTTGCCTTGTTCCATAACTGTTTGTCAAAGTCGATTGGAATGTCATTTACAAAATGGATCGATCCAACCATCATTTCAAACTTTGGTGCTATTGTTCTTGCAAACTTCATATGCTCATGATCAATAGCTTCGACTTCAAATCCAATAACGATTCTCATCTTTCCGTCATACTTCTTTTGCAATTCCTTTGCGTGTCTAAGATATCGTTCGAAATCTTGATGTAGATTATCTACTGTGTATGATTTTTCCAATTCCTCTGGATAAAGGAACCTATTATTTAATCGAGGCATATGCTCAGTCAAGCAGACAAGTTCAAAACCCTTGTTGTAGTATGTCTCTATCATCAAATTTAGTGAATCATTAGCATGGCTAATATAATTTGAATGTGAATGGTGAGTAAACATGCGAATTTGCAATGAAAAAAGTTGGTACCTGATGAAATACCTTTTGCAACATATTCATATGTAAGTAAGTTACTAGAAAAACACTATCAAAATAGACTCAGGAGTCTTATCATAAACTTATGATCATACAAGATCTACATTGATTTTTGATCGAGCTCAAAGAAGAGAAATTCAAAATGGAGTCTTTCGATTTTGCAGTTGAATCTGAAACATGTGTGCTAGCTGACATGAAATCCAATCACTACCGATCTCAAATGACTCAAGAGTCAGCAAATGTTTCAAAAATATACCAGTTGATACTACTCCAATATTGATTCACAGTTTGTTCTGGATTTACTAAATAATCCAACTGCACTACCTTAAGCCCCATGCTATAATGTTATTATCTATGTACAAGATAAAGAATCTATCTATAAATATCCAAAAATGATTTGCTGAATAAAACTCTCTTTGTTGAAATTACTGACCTACGTTCAACATTCAAAAAGAGTGGCCTTAACAGTTGCAAGTACCACTTGATCGTGGAAATACAACGACGTCTCTGATGTTATCTAAACCCGATATGTAACCAATAAATCTTTCAAACCCAAGCCCAAAACCTCCGTGAGGCATTGTTCCATTCCGTCTTAAACTTAAATACCAATCAAGGTTATGATTCAATTTTTTTTCCTTTATATTTTGTAATAATTTATCATAGTTATGTTCCCTTAATGACCCACCTACCAACTCACCCAAATCTGGTAAGATCAAATCGAAACATTCCACTGTCGATTTATCCTGAGATTTTCTCATATAGAACGGTTTCTGTGCGGTTGGATAATGAGTGATAAAGACAGGGCCGTCAGATGCTAATGATTTCTCGTGTTTCAATTGTAGAGAGTCCCCCCATTCGATATTTTCACCTTGTGACTTTAACTTTTCTATTGCCTCAGAATAAGTCATCCTTTTATAATTCCCCAATAAGTTATTCCACCTTGATTCAATCAATTCTTTGGAAATGTACGTGCCTTGCAAATAATCTGAGTTTTTCAATTTAGTAACCACCGATTTGATCATTTGTTCTGTGAATTGTAATAATGGCTCCAATTCATCAAGATATCCCAATTCGACTTCCAACATCCAAAATTCGCTCAAGTGACGAGTAGTATTTGATTTCTCTGCTCTGAAACAAGGAGATAATGTCCAAACCCTATTCAAAGCACTCGATAATACTTCTAAATGTAATTGAGTTGATACAGTCAAATAAGCATCTTTTCCGAAAAATGCCAGTCCATCTTCTATTTTAAAGATCTCACCCGCACCTTCACAATCTGAACTTGTAATTATAGGTGGTGCCACTTTGAATACATCCTCTGAATTGAAAAACTCCATCAAGTTGAATTCCACTAATGACCTCAATCTTAAAACGGAAGATATCGTAGATGTTCTGTTTCTCAAAACTGGTAAGGTACGTAAAAATTGCATCGTAGTAGATTTCTTTTGCAACGGATAGTCACAGGATACATTGCCAATAATTTTGAGCTCGTGTGTTGGATTTTTCTCATCAAAATGTAGCTCATAATCTTGACCTTTTTTTGATTTGACCCAATCTCCTTTAAATGAGACTGTCTGCCCAATTTGAAAATTTTTTGGATAGTCACCTTTAAGTACTACATTTAGATTTTTTGATGATGAACCGTCTGACAAATCAACAAAGCCTAGATTTTTAGAGTGCCTGATTGATTTTATGAATCCTTTAGTCTCAAGTATACCATCTCGTAGTTTCAACAGTTGATTAATTGTAGGAGATAATTTTGACCGAATCATGATGATTCAATTTTGTGCGTCATGGTCAATTTTACATTGGTGCGAAAAAATCCAGCGCGGTACCAAACAAAATAAGAAGTTGATTTATTGATTTTACATAGCTAATCAATTGAGTTAACGAGACCATGACTTTAATCAAATGATGTGTAAGATATTTCTTAGTCAGGCATGTAAGTATATAAGGTTGAATTCTATAATCATTTGGCATTAAATTGAAGATAAGAGTTGACTTTGATTCCAACAAGATAAAATTAGGTTTGATTTATATAGAATGATAGTTTGGCTTCGATTCTTTCCACAAGTTTAAACTGAAGTCCAAAATTTGTATTTTACTTGTTTTTAAATCAAATGCACTGAACTTTTCACTGTGAAAACTCGATAATGAACTTTTGCAACTTCAAATTTGATGCTACCAATTGGTTCATTCTTCGTTCTTGTTGAATTTGCAGTCAGACTGAGAACAACAAAAATTTACCACAAACAAAAAACAAGCCATCAATTTCATCACACATGCTACATTATTTTGACAGGTTCAAACGTAGATCAAGGTTAAATAAAGATCCCAGTGAAGCTCCACTTAAAATCATTCCAGCTGAGGATCATCGTTCAATGAATGAGCTGTTAAAGAAATCGATTAGGGACACAAGATTTAATAATGATAAGCTTCTAAGACGTATTAACAAAAGTAGAGCAATCTTAAATCTACTCTCCGTGCACCGAGAGTCAAAATTGGACTTAGATCCACCTGATCATTCAAACACATCATCAAAAGATTTCGATCTATCAATAATGCAGAATCCTGAATTGATTTCAATTCTCAAAGATCTAAAAAACACAACTTCTGAGAGCCAATCATTACTTCAAGAGCTATGTGGTCAAATACGTGTGTTACGTAGAAGAATAGCATTATTTGATGACAAGAATAAAATCGAGACCATACCAGACTTTGTGGAAGAGCTTGAGACATCCAACTATGATGAGTTAGTCTTAGAGTACATATTGGGAAATCAAATACTAACTCAAAAAATCGAGGAAAACTTAATCACTGCTGAAAGTTTTGAACACCAGTCGGATAAATTAGAATCAATATTGTGGCAAAATCCGAGCTTTGACTCGCCTGATCAAATAGTCCTGGATTCTTCATATTTACATACCGAAACAAGAGCCCAATCAACTATTGACCTTGCAAAATTACATTTACGTAATGAGTCACTTCAAATTAAATACCAGCATTCCAATTCTAGAGTACTTCGAGCTAAAGCGAGACATGATTTTATTAAATATCAAGTAGAACATTCACTAGACTTCAATTCATAAATAACTTTTCTATGAGCAACATCGCAGCTTTTAGTATATTCATATTACGTTAATGAGATAAATGGTGAAGATTCTTTATATTTTACGTCGAGATACAAAATCTAGTGACACTTGTAAATTGAACAAAGAGGTAAGCTTTTTAATCCTGTAAATACTATTTTAGAAATACTCTGTGTTGAAACTCCATACTGTATCGTATCACTTGAAGTCTGCTTGCAATTATATTGTAGTGATAGCTTAAATTGATAATTGAAGAACTTCTAAAAAAATATATTAATATTACAGTAAGTCACGACTGTGTCTCGCATTTATTTGCATAATTCCTTCAAATATCGAGAGTTTGAAAGTCTGATCAGGTAAGTAGCATATCGCATTGATAGTAAAACTACGTATAAAAAATTTCAAGCAAGATACTATTAAGGAGAGCCAATTATGAATTTCAAAATTGAATATGGTTTTAGCCAATTGGGGCTTGACTTGAACATTTTGTTTACAGTAGTTAAGGCATTTGCCACTCCTCGAATTAAAAACAAACTTTACAATAGTTATCGAGTATCGAACGTTTGCACAAGTTTGAGATCTGCGTGTTTTCCCTATAATTGTTTTCAACTACACGGATAAATAAAATGAGACTAGATTGATCTGAGGCGGCGAAAAATACAGATAGCCGCTTTGAATTTTTATTTTTGCGGCTATCATCTGAGACCAAAATTCCGTGCATTAAAAAGAAATTTACAATTACAACGGAAAGATGATGAGGACAGCTTGTCCTTTCTTACACTATAAATACAGAATGAAAAGTTAGAAAATTATTCCAGCCGTAAATGTTTTTTAGAATATCTTCTCTGACAATCTTACCTAATCAAGTAGTTATCGATGGAGTAAACTACATCAGATCCAATAAGGAAAATTTTGTTATCAGAGAGTTATCTAAAGGAATAGCATTTGAAACCGAATTGACCAATTTGAAATTAGATGTATATGCAAAACATTTCGATCAAATAGTCAACTTGGACGCTATTGAACATTTATATGCGAAAAGAACTTCATCATCTTTACCCTTGAATGCAAAGAAACGAAGATTAAACGATGAAGTTTTGATCGATTATGCTCAAAAGCACATTGTAAAAAAACAGAAAACCACATGTAGAAATATTAGTTCGAATGATTATCATCATCAAGAACGTAATATTGTGACTGCTATTAAACAGCAAAGTGTTAGTTTTTCTGATTTGTCATGTATAGCATTGAGCTTTCTATTGAGAGCCTCATATACATCGTCCATCCATCATTTTGTGTCATTATTCAAAATTGGACTGTTGAACCCTTCAAGTGAAGTGGGATATAATTATCTAGATCTTGATAACAAAAAAACATACTTAGTAGGTTGGGAATTACATAATTGTAAGAATGGTAAGGTCAAACAAGCTGTAGATGAGATAATGGCTAGATCCAAGCAGGAAATCAACGATGAGGACCTTAGTATGGTATGTTTTAAGGTAACTCAAGAAGAATGGTATGCAGATGTAAAGATGGTATTATGGGACAACAATCAGCCCTCTATTGATGGGCCCAAACCAAGTAACAATAGTACTATTGATTTAACTACGTAAATATATGATTTCATGAAACAGTGTCGCATTTACTCAAACTCTGACTTATTTCAAAGCAATGAAAAAAATCAAAAGTTGTCATAAAAATTTTTCAGTAGGAAACACACAATAACTATACACCATGGATCAATTGAATGTTAAAGAACAACAAGAATTTCAACAAATTGTTGAACAGAAACAAATGAAAGATTTCATGAATTTGTATTCAAATTTAGTTTCAAGATGTTTTGATGATTGTGTCAATGATTTCACTTCAAATAACTTAACCTCAAAAGAATCGTCTTGTATTGCCAAATGCTCAGAGAAATTCTTGAAACACAGTGAAAGAGTTGGTCAAAGATTCCAAGAACAAAAGTATGTATCAAGTCCGATACCCTAACATGGGTTAAATACTAACAACCAATTTAGTGCTTTATTAATGCAACAAGGTCAAAAATAGATCAAGATCAAAGATTGGAAATTTGGAATTGACATAGAAGTTATGAGATTTGTGTATATATGATTATTGTATTTATTGTTCAATATATTGAACCTTTTGTTAGTTTCTTACCGTGATTCAAAACTCTAAACAAAAAAAATTTAGTTCAACTATACATGTCTGAGGTGAAAATAAACCCTGATTTACTGATAATATTAGTAGGTGCAGTCATAAACAAAAGTATAAGCGAATTCAAAAAACCTTTTGAAGACTGTAAGGCATTATTACCAGTTGACGAATTCTTGAAGGATTTAAACGAAACAACTGTTGAATATACTCAAAAGTTCCCCAATAATGATATCAATTTTCCACCGATAGACATAAAATTACTATCGTTTATTATCCAAAAGACATTGTTTTGCAAATTTGTAAATGTCACGAATGATCATGTTGTTGTCGAGATCGTGCCTAATGGGTATGATATAATATTGAAGAATATAGTAGCTACTTCGACCCTTCGGTATGCGAAATTTTTACTTCACACGGCTAACGAAATTTACAAGAACAAAATTGACAATGATTCGGAACTAAGCAAGGATCAAACCCCACAAGGAGAGACCGAAGAAGAGAATGTATTTGAGAAGAAGGAAAAAATACGAAGTCCTGGGTCAATACGAGAAAATGAACCCGAAATTGTGAACAAGGAAACGACGGAGCAACCTCTGGAGAAAGATAATCATGCTGAGATAGAGTCTAATCAGCCTTCTTTACAACAGGAAGTTTCACCAAATATCGAATTTGATGGAAAATCCGTGATATCATCAGAGGAAGGAGCGAACAAGGGCATGGACATTGATAAGAAGGAGAATTTGAATAATGATGTCTTGAAAAAGCACGATGAAATAAATGAAATGGAAGTTGACGAAGGCATAGAAGAACACAACCCTGAAGAAGGAAAAGAAGCTTCAATAACAAAAGATGGTGCCAAAAACGAAAACAAATCTCCAAAAGAAGCTCCCTCTGAAGAGATTGAAACTTTTGAAGCTAAATCATCAGAAGCAAAAACCGAACTATCAGAAGCAGAAGCATCCGAAGCTAAACCATCAGAGGTAGAACAAACAGAGGTTGAGCCAACAGAAGCAGAACAATCAGAGGTTGAACCAACAGAAGATGAACGACCAGAAACTGGCTCATCAATGAAGGATTCACAAGTATCACCAGGACCAGACACACACCGAGCTTCCACCCCAGAGGAGATTACCACCATTAAAGAAACTAGAAAACGCTCGAAATCACCCGCACCACAACAGAAATATAAACGATTCCAAAACATTGCCATTAATTTATTAAACACCATATCTGAACACAGGTTTTCATCACCGTTTCTTCAAGCAGTGAATGAAAAAGACGCTCCAAATTATTACGAAGTGATTTATCAACCTCGAGACTTGAAAAGTATATTGAAAGCTATCAAACTGAAAACAGACGAGCCTCATTACACCAAAATCAATCAATTGGAAAAAGATATAATGTTGATGTTCTCGAATTGCGTTATGTATAATCGCTCGGATGATGAGCTAGTGAAACTCACCAGGACAATGAGAGATGAAATTAATGAAATACTCAAAATGTTTAAAGAAGCAGAACAAGAAATTAGATGATTGTTGGAACGACACATGATAGCATATCCAAAAAGGCAGATTTATAGAGAAAATTAACAGCTTGCGCTTTTCTATCATCCCTAACATTTTTAAGTCTCAAATTCCAGATATAATTCCGGCTTTTCGAGACTTAAATAAACATGAAGAGGTTAATAATATGCTAGAGACTCACAAGAGAAAATTATTTAATTCAAATTATAATTTTGATAGGGATTCAAAACACTTTGAACAAATCCAGCGTTTCTAACTTAGACTTAGTTATATTAGTTGATTGACGCTTGATTTTCTTGACAGGGCATTATTTTCTATCACGTCCTTATCTCTCACGATCTCTACATTTTACATTATTCAATTTGTCAATGCATAAATCAGGATCATTGTATTTGACTTTGTTCACCTTTGCTTTCATTATATAAGTAGCGTTAACTTTTCCATATCAATCTTACTTTTTTTGTTTCGCTTGTTATTTTTTCCAAGCTTAAAATTTTTTACAATTACTGCAAACTCTACAATTCTTAAGTTCCATCGTTTCATGACCAAGTTCAACACTCCGTTTGTTAAACAAACATCATTTGTTGTGGACTATGCTCCTGCACATATCACTAAATGGAAATCACAAAGGACAGGACTACAACTCACATACATAAACCAGCCATCTCCTATAGTGAATGGATACTTTGCAGTTGCAACAGAGATTGAGAATTCCTCAGGGTGTCCTCATACACTAGAGCATTTGATCTTCATGGGATCCAAGAAATATCCATACAAGGGATTATTAGACTCTTTGGGTAATCGATTATACTCCTCTACCAACGCGTGGACCTCAGTTGATCAAACGGTATATACATTGACCACAGCTGGATGGGATGGGTTTAAGAGTTTATTACCGATTTATTTAGATCATCTTTTCAATCCAACGTTGACTGATGAGGCGTGTTTGACTGAGGTGTATCACATTGATGGAAAGGGGAAAGAGAAAGGGGTTGTATTCAGCGAAATGCAAGGTATTGAGAATCAATCGTGGTTTATTCTGTTTCAAAAAATGCAAGAGATTTTGTACCTGGAAAAATCAGGGTATAGTTCTGAAACTGGAGGGTTGATGTCGGAATTGAGACATTTGACTAATGATGAGATTAAAAAGTTTCACAAATCAATGTATAGACCTGATAATTTATGTGTGATAATAACGGGATCAATAGATCAAGATGAGTTGTTGAATATAATGACTGAGTTTGATAATGAATTACCTGAAATAGCCCCTGGTAAACGTCCATTTGTAGATTCAGTGCACGATGGACCGTTAAAGGAGACTATCGTGAAGGAGATTGAGTTTCCAGAACAAGATGAATCAATGGGGGAGCTTTTGATATCGTGGATTGGTCCAAATGGTAATGATACTTTGATCAATACCGCCATTGACATGGTGGGTTCCTATTTCACCGATTCTCCTATATCTTTATTCAACAAACATTTAGTAGAGATTGAGAATCCTTGGGCTACTGATGTTGATTACACAACCGATGATTATTATAATACAGCCATTAATTTTTGTTTCAACGGAGTGCCTACTGAAAAGTTGACTGATTTAGATTGCAAGATCAAACAGTTGATTGAATCACAAAAAGATGCAAAAAATATCGATTTAGATTACATGAGACAAATTGTTAATCAACAAAGATTGAAATTTATTTCCAGTGCTGAGAAAACAGCGTCTGTTTTTTCTAATATTGCAACTTTGGAGTTCATCTACGGTGATCCAAACGGAGGTGACTTATCTAAATGGGCCAAGGATTTGAATGAGTATGAGACATTATCCAATTGGACAGCTTCACAGTGGAGTGAACTTATTGATAAATATCTCGTTTCTAATAATTCAGCTACTGTATTAGGTAAGCCTTCAAATAAATTAAACGAATTTATGAAATCGGAAGATAAGAAATTACGTCAACAAATATTAGATAAATACGGCCAATCAGGATTAAAAGAGTTACAAGTTAAACTAGATCAAGCACAAGCAAAGAATGATTTGCCAATACCGGAAGAATTATTAAACATACCCAAGCCAGATCCGTCAAAAATAGCATTTATCAAAACTGATTCATATAGAGTAGGGAAATTACCAACAACAAATGTATATATTCCCAATGATACCATAGTTAAAGATACACCTGCAGATTTTCCATTATACATTCATTTTGAAGATTTCAGATCTCAGTTCACAACTATACAACTAGTAATGTCTTCTACTAAAGTGGATGCAGAACTTTTAAAATACATGTCTGTGATTGAAGAAATATTTTCCATGTCGTTGCTCATAGACGATGTTTACATTTCGTATGAGAAAGTGATCAGTGATTTGAACACGGACATGATCGAATATCATTTAGATAATGGGTATGATTCACAATTTTTAGAATTAATCACAATCAACGTTAAATTCGAAACTAGAAAATATAAAAAAGTCATCCAATGGTTATATGATATAACTCAAAATGTGATTTTTGAAGAAAATAGAATAAAAGTTATAATTGAAAAAATTATAAACTCTCTACCGGATAAAAAGAGGAATGGGGAGTTGATGATGTATTCATCACAATATAGAAGCATGTTCAACTCTAGCTCCTTGAGAAAAGCTCAAGATTCAATGTTTACTGAACAATTTTATAAAACTAAGTTGGAGGAAATTAACGCAGGAAAATTCAATTCGATAAAGAAAGATCTTGAAGAGATCAAAAACGAATTGTTCACTTTGGAAAATATGAAAGTTATTGTACTCGGTAACGTTTCAAACATAACGGATCCAGTAAGTTCTTGGAACGTGTTTACAAAATTGAGTCCTCCAAACAAATTGATTGAATTTGACCAATTGCCAAGATCATACCAATTCAAGTCAAATTTAGGCGAGTCATGCAAAAACGAAGCACAATTGATCAAAATTCCAGCAGCCGATTCAACTCATTTCATTTCCATTACCCCCATACCAACCGATTATCTAGATGAAGATATTTTCCGAATTGCATTGACGTCGGAGTTCTTGAATGCAGTGGAAGGACCGTTCTGGAGAGGAATCAGAGGAACGGGATTGGCTTATGGCGTCAACATAAGAAGAAACATCGAGACTGGGTTTTTGACTTTCAACATATACCGAGGTTCAGATGCAATCAAAGCTTGGAGTGTTGCGAAAGAAATTGTTGAAAAGTATGCTATTGAAGAAATCGAGATAGACGAAATAATGTTGGAGAATTCTATTGCTGCAATAGTTAATGATTTAGCAAATGCTCAAGAAAACGCGTATGAAGCGGCAAGCTTCAAAATCAGTGATAATCTTTTCAAAAGAAGAGGTCCAAATTATGTGAAGTATTTTATCAAACAATTGAACACTTTGACAAAAGAAGATGTTGTCTACACATTGAAAAAATATTTTAATAAGCTATTTAGTAGTAATTCATCAGTGGTGTTCACATCATTACCATCTGGTCAAGTTGAAGAAATGGGAAATTTCTTGAAAAAACAAGGTTACAATATCAATGTCGAGGAAATTTACGCTGGAGAGGATTCAGATTGTGAGTCAGGTTCAGGTCTGGAGTTTGAAAGCGAGACCGAATCGGAGTCGGAGTGATTCAACTTGAATATATATATTTATCATACAGGTACACCTTGCTCTATTTGATCTTGCGGCAGGTTCACAACTGGGTTTGGTTTTGGATTGTTTTGCGGTTGTGTTGGAGTATCCAATTTCGATATTTGATCTTGTGAATTGAATATAGTTGAGCCAGATGCTGGATCAAAAGAATCTTTTTGTAGGAAGTTTACATAGTCTTTAACTTTTTTACAAACGTCACTTTGTTTTACTTTAGCAATGTTTGTCCAGAAATTCTCACTGTTTAAAAAGTCACAGGCTACCCATTTTGATAATGAGTGGAATTTCAATTCCCAATCTTTCATATTGAATGATTTTTGAATGTCTTTTGGCTCTCCCATATTTCTTCTTGAATATACCCCAAACTCGCCTTCTTGACTGTTTTTTATTGGATCGATTTTTGGATGATTACAATGTAAGAATAATGTCTCTGGTAATTTATAATCAACTACTCTATGAGCAGTTTGTTCATCTTCCAATTTTGCATCTTCCAATATTTTTCTTTTATAATCTTTGAATTGATCGAGTAGTCTTTCGGTATATCCACCACTTTGCCATGGATTTATCCTTGTGTCTAAATTCTTTTTGCTCAAAAAAGTTCTCCAATCTTTGTAGAATTCGTATGAATCTCTTGGATCCGTTTGACCCAAAGTAGTTTCGGAATATTTACCATTTGCAGCGGTGTAACCATAGATGAAAACTTTTTGAAAATCCAAAGAATATCTTTCATTCATGACGTGTAAGGCAGGTACCAAGGTCTCACGATCTCCAGGTCCATAAGCTCCTTGATAGATTAACTCCTCATACCAATCTTTTGAATTGATGTTGTAATATAAAGCTAACAATAAGGATTTTAAATGTTCTTTTTTGCTAAACACTAATTGACCCGTTTCAACACTGATTGGATTTGGCAAGTTAGCAAAATCATGATAATGGATTTCTGATTCTTTATTTTTGGTGATGTAATCACTGAATTTATCTTCATTTGAAATACCAAATCTATGTATTGGTTCACCTTTTTCAATTCTCAAGATTTTATAAAAGAATGGACTGGTTAATTTGACCCATAAGTCAGGCCATAATAACATTTTAGTTGAAAGATAAGGCTCGGTGGTAAGTAAATTGTCAACGTTCTTAATAGCAAAGTTATCAGCATCTAAAGCTATGGTATGATCGAAAGAACTGATTAAAATCCCCAAGATTTTTCTAGAGAATTTTTCATCAATTCTTGCAAATAAATCTGGGCCAATTTCATTTTCAACAACTTTACATTTTGCATTTAATTTCTTTGGTAATAAGTTTTCACAAATTTCTTTGTCATATTCTGAATTTGTGTCTAATATCAATTCTATTGGTAATTGAGAGCCTTGATCTCTTAAATTGGCAATGGAAGTAAGAGCAGCACCCAACATGTTACCACCACCATTGATCACAATACCATAACCGTCGATAAAGTGTGTTGGTGGATCAGGTAAGGTTTTGAGTTGTTTCACTACTTGATCATGGGCTTTTTGTAGACATACAAACTTTTCACCACTGAGTTTTATATTTGAAGATTTAAGATATTGTTCTGAAATGACTCTTACATCCCATTGATAAGTAGGGTTTAAATGTTGGCCATACTCATCCAGTTTGAAACCTTCACATTTGGGTTTATTCTCAAGCAAAATGTCAATTAATAAGTATTGAAAGTATTTTTTCCGGTCAAAGTATTTCTCAGTAGCTGTTTTGATTGATTCCTCAGTTAATGCAATTTGGTCATTTTTCAAAATTTGTAAAACACTGGCAACTTTGAGTTCATCTTTATGTTCGAGTGAATATTTATTAACGAGGTCCTCGAATGTTTTATAAGACAATCTGCTTTGTTTAAAAAACTCGTTTGTTTGTTCTTGTTCGATTTCCTTACGTACAATCTTCTTTATCTCATCACTATATTTAAGTTTCAATTCAGTTTTCAATGTTTGTAAAATTGTGGTTTTTTCAGTTTTGGCTATTTTGTCTCTCAATTCTTCAACTAATTCGTCTTTCCTGCTTTCTTCTAATTCTCTGAGTAATGAGTTTGTGAATTCCTCACTTTCAATATTATTTACATGAGACTGGACTGAATGGGAACCACCAGTGAAATAAGTTGCACCATTGAGTTTAGAGTTTTTATTGGACTCTTTTTTCGACAATATACTGATGTTGAAAAGAACAATCGATATTAATAGTGCTCCTAGTAACAAATACAGGAGTGAAAACCTCCTAATCATGATAAACTATGTAGATTTGGTTTGATTGGAAAAAATGAAATTGGCGTTTTGTTTGAAGATAAAAAAAAAACGAAAAATGAATTAGTTATGTAAGCGAAATCAAAGACAACATGTATAGCCGCTCCTAATAAGTGTTGAATAAGGGGACGATATTTTAATTGATACTTGTATAGTGCATGTAGGAGCTATGGGTCACACTTCAAGTCCATGTCTACATGCATAATCTCAGTAAAAGCTGTGAAAATTTGATTCACTGTAAGAATTAATTGTGACAACAGGTTCCTGAAGTATTGAGTAAGTAGAAAGTTTTCAGCTGTATCACACTTTACAAAATTACTGAATTTCAAACTTAGGATCCCGCCGTGATTCAGATTTTACATAATTAGTACATCAATAAACTTAGTGATATATATTACATATTAATTCTCTATAAACTTAATGGATCTCTCTTTTTCCATTCTAAAATTAAATCGTCCTTTGGGAAAATAGTAGCAAAGACTTTGATTTCTTCTGATAATGGGGTTTTATGATGTATTAAATCAGATTTCATGACAAACTTACCCAACATTGCGGTGAATAACATCAACACGTAATTTTTTCCAAGACAAACATGAGGACCAGTTCCGAAAACCAACCAATTTCTCTTGTACATATCACCGGTTGCGTTTTCCCATCTTTCGGGAATGAATGAGTCTGGTTCATCATAAACCTCAGGGTCGTGTAAAGCAGGATACAATGTAGGTATAATCATTGAACCCTTTGGAGCAGTATAGGAATCGGTTACTGGAAATTTTTGTTTGACAACATAAGGTACCATCAAGACAGGGGGTCTGTATCTTAAAGATTCTTTAACAACGTTGTTAGTGTAGTGCATCTCATCGATCAATTCCAAATGTAATGGTACATTTGGGTCATTATTTCTAACTTGTAATTGTTCTTTTCTGATTTTTTCAACAACGTCTGGTCTATCAGCAACTATTTGGAATAACCAACATGCTAATGAAGAACTTGCATCTTGAGACGCAAATAAAAATGTGAAAATGGCTTCTGAGATCTCACGATTAGAGAATTCTCTAATTAACAATTTTGATTCTGGGTCATCCAATTGTTTTTCTCTAGCTTCCTTCATAAGAAAAATCCATTCGTCCATAACACAAGCTGGTTTTCCATTTTCTTCATTAATATGAACCTTTGACATACCAGCACATTTTTCAAATATTTTCATTGTTTCATCGGCGATTTTTTTACCATACCAAGTTTTTGTGTATGGGATGATTATTGGGAAATTAACCAATTCCAAAGCAGCAGTGATACGATAATAATTATCTGCAATCAAGGCAATTTGATCTTCAGTTATGTAATCACCACAAAAGGTTCTCAAACTCAAAGCACATAACAATTCTCTAAATTCAGGGAAAAATTCTCTTGGTCCATTATAATTGACAAATTTTTCAAGATAAATATCCATGTATTTTTCTTGAACTGGGATATAGATTTCCAAAGCCTTTTTGGAAAATAAACCATTTAAAGATCTTCTATAATCACTATGTGCTTTTCCATCTAAAAACACCCAATTTGAAGGTCTTAATATCTTAATGGCAACATCAACAACACAAGGTTTGACGTATTTAGGTGAGGATAAGATTTTTCTTGCCAAATCTCTACTACTAGCAATAACAACGAATTTGTGAAATATGGAAACACAACTTAAATCACCAGAATCCCATTTGGATTTATATTCTTCAAATTTAGGATCTAAAGATTCCAAGAATGGACCTATGATTGGCCAGATTTTGTATTTAGGACCAGCAATGGAACCTTTATTTAATTGATACTTTATTTGATCATATGACAATATTAATACAATAGTGGTGAAGATGATTTGTAACCAAGAAGCTTGTTGGTATAATGAAATGAGAAAGTCTATATTGAAGTAGTCATTTATGAAGGAATTAACGGAAAAAGAGGATATGGTTGAGTTATTGCTAAATAGGTTATTGATTATAGACGATGAAGGTGATGAAGAGTTGAAATCATTCATGGTTGAAATTGAGGGGATTGTTAGCTAATGAATGAGTGAATGAAATAATGAGAAATGGTTGGTTAATTAATAATGAAAAAGTTGTAATTCAATGAAAATTTTGTTTATCTTTTTTATAAAAAATGAAAATAAAAAAAAAAAAATAAAAATAAAAATTTACACAGTTAAAATTTATTTCTATACGACAGTTGTTAACCAGTCCCTGTTTCTCTCTATACCAATTATGTTTTGACATACATATAGATAACATGTATTACACTTACAACCACAAACACTGCACATACTAATTCATTACCCATCACATCATTCACATACCTTACCAAATCGTAGTTTATACCATGTACTCATCGGCTTCTTTTATTTTTTTTTTTAATTCCATTTTCCATCGTTTAAAATTGGCGCTTTATAAAAACCACACCACTGTTTTATGTCAATTTTACAACTTTTGATTATTTTCTTTTCAACAATATTTATCCATGCTCATTCTTGATGCTAAACTATTTTCTATTATATACTCATAAGGTTAAGGTCTAATTATGCAGCAAGTAACTGTAATACCATATGTATGTCTATGATGCGTCGTATAGACACATTGATTACGTAAGTGTTTTGTTTTTTTCCTTCTATTCTGTACAACTGTCAAATTAAAATATTTTGCAGCCATTTTGCAATCAATATAATACAAACAGTAAATTCTAAAAGTTTTGCATTGTCGTACCAATCTACTTTGATTTCATTAAGACTGGGAGCTTTCGAAAAAGAATGTTTTCGATTTTTCCAGGGCAAAACTTTGAGATCTTAGTATAAATGCTTAATGATCCACAAGCTTGAATTGTTCATTTTAAAACATTACTTTCCAATGATTTTGGAATCTTATTTTTAACTGATTAAGCAGTTAATATAGGTATATGCTTGAATTTAAAGTATTTAAAAGCATCTCGAACATATTAGTCATTGTGATCTAATTGATTCTTTACTCGTTTCAACGGTATTTGTATTTCATTTAAACTTTGCAGAATCATCTAATTGAGCCTAGTTAAAGATTTATTCAGATTATCCCAATGCGAACAATTTAAATAGTTTGACATTAATATTTAATAACTATGCTTTCTCTTGGCTCAACTCTCCCTCGCCTTCTATCGTTTATGTTTGGGCCACTAGTGGTGCGTGTATAATTGCTGTTCAAGTTATTGCTAGTAAGTTTATAATTGATTACTGAAGTTGCTACTGACCTCATGGTTTGCCATTTATATTTCTTACTTAACTGCTGTTACTGATATTCATATCAGCGCATTTGTAAGTTTCTCGAAACTAATTGATCGCGCATAATATTTTATCAGGCATTGCAGTTTTTTCTAACACTAGTATTTTTATTTTAACTCCACAGATTTTCTTTTTAGGCGTCGAAGTTTTTTTTCAGCACCGGTTATAAGTCTTTTGGAATGCCAAAAACAATTTTGGAATGCGACTGTCAAGATTTGAAAAAAATATTCAAATATCGATGAAATAATTTTCAAATTCACTTTGATTCTTAATAAGTCGTTCAAAAGCAAAGACTTCGCTTAAAAATTGTAACGTAACTGTCGGTTTTAAAGTTTTAACTCGATTCAATCTCTCTATCTTGAGTTATACACGTTCAGTAGCGTTTAACCTCTGAATATCGAATTTACGAAATTTACAAATTAACATGCAATGAACTATGTTGCTGTTGAAGAAAAAGATCAAGACTATATCCATCAAGGTTGAACTCTACAATGTTTAGTTAAGTTTGATCCATTGCTTAATTAAAATTGTGTTTATTCTATTTTATTCATTTTGATCTGAAATTTCAAGGGTTCTACTCACTCATTTTTTCATTTTTTCTCATTCTCTGTTACACGTTTTCTCTGGCGCGTCAATATTAGATATCGACGGTGTGTATTTCTCACGAAAAATCATAGTAAATGCGAAGTTTCTTTCTTTCGATGTCGAAAGGATCGGTTTTGGAAGCAATTCTTCATGACCGCGATAATATAATTTATCGGATTTTGATGTAGTTAACAATAATTAAGACGTATTCAATTAGGTGAAAATTGGCAAAGGTCACACCTTGATGTAATTTGATGAATATCCAAAGACTTGCATGCTGAACACTACAACTAATCGATTTGATAATAATAATAGATGTGATGTAATAAATGTTTCCATCAGCACCTTTGCAAGTTATGATATACTATTCGTGTCAATGATTTTTTTCAATGCGAAGGGACTCATTCTCCATACAAACTGTCCTTTTTCAAGTAGGGAAATATTTCCTGAGCGCGAAACAAACGCTTTTTCTCCTCCTGGTATCTGGCATCAAACAAATAGAAATTTACATATGTTAATTCAATAGTCTACAACGATAATTTAAGCTTATCTCTGGTCTTGTTATGTATAATTTCGCTTAAACGTTTCTCACACAATCTGGTTTTCATCTATACTTGAAGCATAAAGGAATTTCACACTATATTAATTTTTGGAAGCAGTATGAAATTGAAAGTTCGAGAGAAAGATAAAATTGTTGTTCTACTTTGAAGACGAAGAATTTGAAATTGAATTGCAGACTTGAAGATCTCCTTATTGAGTAACTGTAACATATCAAATTACATTAATGTCGAATCTTGGTTAATTCATTGCTATCTTCAAGACTAAGCATTTGTTGATGAAGTGAATTACATAGAGTTTCTTACGTTTTATAATTTAACCTCGAAGAAGTCCTTTGGAATGCTCTCCCATGTCTTGTAGCGATATTTTCAATTTGATTGAAACGATATTCAGTCCTTTATTCCATTCGATCAGGTGTATAGTCTTACAAATTCACCAGATTCATAACACAACACGAAGTGATCCATGGCTCTAGCTTCTATAAGAGCACAATTTTCTATTTCTCTAAGCCGGTCTGACTGTAAGGTGTCACTTCCTTATTGTGACAATAACTGCTTTACACATAATATGTGATATCAATGGTATCAAATAACATAGTTGTATCGGTTTCGTTTTCGCCGCATTTCCTATTCTTTACCGAAAAATAAATTTGAAACATCTCATCCTAAAAAAATATATATTCAACTGTACTCATGGGGAAACGGAAATTGAATGCCAAAAGCTTGGAAAAGAAGAAACAGCTACAACAGGAGAAAGACGCTGAATTGTTAAATGGTGTGTTTAATACTAGAAATGATGATCTAGTGGATAACGATGAACCCCCACATGATTGGGATAACGAAGAGATGGATTACGAATTACAACCAAGACAAGTAAAGAAACAAAAGAAAATGATTGAGTCTTTACCAATTAAAAGATCCGATGGTACACTAGAACGAGTAGTACGAGAAGTGGAAGAGGAGCAATCGGAAGATGACCAGATCGAAGATGATGAACCTTCAAATCAAGATAATCACAAGGTAGAGATTGAGAAAGAAGATGACGATGAGTATGCAGATTTACCACCCCAAGAGAAACTCGCGAAACTTAAAGAGGAAATAGCAGAACTAGCATCCAAATTGATGGAAGACCCAGAAGAAAATATCTCCTGTTTAACTAGATTGAGAAAAATGTCAGAATCGAAAAACTTCATGACGTCTCAATTGACTATCTTATCCTTGATTCCAATATACAAAAGTTTAGCTCCATCATATAAGATAAGAGCATTGACCGAGACTGAAAAACGTGAAAAAGTAACCAAAGAAGTTGCAAGATTGAGGAATTTCGAACAAGGCTTGATATTCAATTACAAAGCTTACATCGACCTAATATCTAAATATTCCAAAGTGTCATATTCAAATAGTGAGAACAATAGCAAGATAACCAGTGATCAATTAAAACGAGGTAATCTAGCAATCAAAGCGGCAAATGAATTATGTTCCTCGAGTCTTAGGCATTTCAATTACAGAGACGAGATATTCACCATTATATGTAAAAGATTGAACCGAAAACCAACTAATGATGAGGACTTACAAGTATTTACAAAATCAATTCGTATACTTGAAAATTTATTACTCGAAGATACCGAACATGGAGATATAACCAACGATTTAATCAAAATAATGTGTAAAACCATAAAGGAAAAAAAATTCAGAGTTGATGAATCCGTGATAAACATCTTTTTATCAACTAGTTTGTTGGAAGATTATGATCCAAATAATAACAAAGAGGTTGATAAACCGAAATTGAAGAAGAAAGACAGGGTCCATATCTCCAAAAAGGAAAGAAAAGCAAGAAAAGAGCGTAAAGAGATAGAGGAAGAGATGAGAAAAGCTCAACAAGCAATAACAGTGGAAGAACGTGAAAAATACCAAAGTCAAACTTTGAAAGCAATATTGACATTATACTTGGAAATATTGAAAGCAGGATCAGCGTACGAAAACGGCAAAAATGACGCCACTAACTTAATAGGTTCAGTATTGGAAGGACTTTCAAAATTTGGGCAGATGTCCAATTTAGATCTCTTGGGTGATTTCTTAACTGTGTTGAAGGAAATCATGAGAGATATAATCGAAGAACACAATCAAGAAGGAGGGCTATATCAAAACAAAGAGGTGAGAACATTGTTATTGTGTATTTGTACATCTTTTTCATTAACTTTGAACCATCAGTCATTGGGAAAATTACCATTCAGTATAGATTTGAATGAATTCGTCTCAGTGCTATATCAAATAATAACCGATTTGTCATTAGATGCCGATTTGGAATTCAACAATAAGACATTAAGGCTTGTTGATCCATTAAATCAGTTAGAAAAACCATCGGTGAATGTTAATACTAAAGCAGAGCTTTTGATTAGATGCTTGGATTTCATCTTTTTCAGGTCAAAAAATTCAGCCAACAGGGCTTCAAGCTTTGTCAAGAGAATTTATATTCTATTATTAAATACTCCTGAGAAGACCAGTTTAGCAAGTTTAAAATTCGTGGGGAAATTATTAACAAGGTACGACGGGTTGAAAAGTTTGTATAATAACGACGAGCAAGGAGAGGGGCATTATCAATTGGGTATAGAACCTGGTTTACAAAATAGAGTCATCGATTTGGAGAGATCTAACCCTGGAGCAGCCACTTTATGGGAAAGTGTATTACTAGACAAACATTTTTCACCAATGGTCAGGGACGGTTCCAGGTCTTTATTAAAGAATGCAAAAAGTAAATAGAACACAATTGTAGACTATTACATCACGACTAAATTGCTAAAATTACTTCAATTCTTAATCTCACAAATTCATTACCAACATTTTTGCAACTACTGGTAAGAAAGCATAATTTCGCGTTTCTCTAAACTTTAATATCATACAAATAAAACGTTAACTGTTAGTACAAAAAAATAACATTGATTTTTAGCACCACGCGTTTTTCTATTTATAAACCTCTTGTCTTCGATCAAATCAAACAATTCTATAGACCATGAGTAATTCATCTGACTCAATGGATCCACCAGTCAAGCCTGTTAGATTGGTATTGCTCTTTGACGAACCTAAATTTCCCTCAAGTAAATTGCTATTAAGAGACCTACGTGAACTACCTGAGAATGTCCTAGTGAAGGAGTTTAATGAAATTGATAAATTCCAACAAGAAACTATCTCATCAAAACCTAAATTTGATCACATCAACATAAGTATTGATTACACTGATAAGTTTATCAATGACTTGAAGAAAAACATTGGGTTGCTCAAGTCCTGCTCAAAACTTTTTCAAGATGCTGGTGATATCTCATACCATGTCCTGTTTCAACCATTTGAAGATTATGGATTGTATACTAAAAAGACCAGAGGCCAATACAATTACTTCAAGGTCTTCAATGAAGCTTTGAAAGACGTAGCAGGTGAAAAAATTGTAAACTGCTCAATAGATTCCAAATATGACTTTGATGACGTTAAATATCCTGAGGAAAATCGAGATCCTGCATGGTTGCACGATGAAATACAGCTGGATATTCAAAACTGGACAAAGTTAAAAGTGCTAGAGTACAGGGGTAGTAGTTTCAGAGAATTTCCAAACGTGAAACTCCCCGATACTTTGGAAATTTTGAATATTGGCGGTGGGAATATCTTACAATGGTTAGTAGGGTTCAAAATGCCACCACGTTTGAAAGTTTTACTAGCCAACGACGGAGCAATGCCTTATACAAACAATGTTAAATTTCCAAACACATTAGAAACTTTAGAACTTGAAGGAAACAAGATTTACTTCGTGGACGAAATTGACTTTCCTAAATCCTTACAACACTTAAATTTGTCTCTGAACAGAATCGATGACTTAAGTGATTGTGGTTTTCCTAAGAATTTAAAGTCATTAGATGTAAGCGCCAATCCTATAGAAATCATCGAGGACACTAAATTCCCCTCCGGCTTGAAAGAATTGGACATTTCCAATTTGCCAAATGAGTCAATGACGGGTGTTAAGTTTCCCGCGCTGTTGGAGCGTTTGAATCTTCAATGCTCTATGAGCAGCTCAGAAGGTCTCAAATTACCCCGAAAATTAAAAGCGTTGGTGCTAAGCGATAATCAAATCACTAACATAAATTCATTAAAATTACCAAATTCATTAGAAGAGCTTAATATAAGTAATAATAATATCAAAACATTAAGTAAAGTTAAGTTTCCCTCAAAACTACGTGAACTTTACATGGGCACGAATTTGATAACGACTTTGAAAGATGCAGTCTTTCCTCCATCGTTGGAAGTATTGGATATAAATAATGGTGGCTACACTAGAAACGATAGACAAATAACTTCATTGAAAGATGCGAATTTCCCACCAAATTTGAAAGTGCTCAATTTGGGATATCAAGGTATCAAATCAATCGAAAATTTTGATTTCCCACAAAGCTTGGAATATTTGAGTTTAAAAAATAGTAAATTGGAATCGATAAGCGATGTTAGATTTGGAAATAGTCTCATAACATTGGATTTGAGCGGCACTTCAAAATTACAAACATTAAACGACTTGATTATACCGGAAACCGTGACTGAACTTGGAGTGCCATCTCATTTAAAACCCACTCTTCCATCGTATATAATTGACAGGGTAAATGCTGGAAAGTTATCGATAATAGATTTGGCAGAAGAGAATGAATATATGTGAAACATTTTGAAATAAATTGAAATGCATTTCTCTTACTCTTTCTTTTCCTATCTCGTCGTTTGATACTATGTCTTCAACAACTTTGTTGTACGCTGGAGAGCAGCATCATTAGACGCAACAGAATTTGGTGCCATAGGGGCTGTACAAACAACATTAGCTTGGATTACTTTTGATATTTTCGATGGCGGATTCCAATAGATATTGCTAGGTGAAAAATTATAACAGATCAGCGACTAATTTTACCTTTATTTGAATCTCTTTTGACAATTACTTTCAAAGCCATTTTGACTGCGTCAAACCTTCGTAACTAGAATAAAACACTTCAATATTTGCTGATGGCTCGTGGCGATAATCTTCTTCAAATGTTAGCCCTTAATTCTTCAAACACATCAGTGAAACATGGTGAGATCGGTGGCTGGTAATCTTGATGCATCGCAGGCGTGACTGTATGTTCTGTTCAATGGCCTGCCTAGAGTTATAGTTTCATTTAAAGATGGTGATTTTTCAGCACAATGTCTTTGATTGAAGGATTAGCTTTCGATTGATTAAATCTTTTATCAAGTTTGAAATATCTTAGTCAATGTAGCCTTTATCTCTGTCGACTCCCTAAACAACAATGAATTCGTTTTTTAACTCCTCTCAGCTTTTGAATAGACCTGATATGTCTTCTGAATGATTCTAACAAAAAAAACCAATCCCTATTATCGTGCTCTTGTCATTAAACACATGCCTCCATGAGCGTTGACATCATCAACTTCGAGATATTTGCAAAAAATCTACAATTGGTGACCTTCACATAGACAAAAATATTACTTAGATACCGAATGGTCTAAGATTGTTAAAATTAACACAAACAATCTAACTACTCTTGATTATACCTTAGATTTCCAATTATTATAAGTCAGATTTGGTACCAGTAGTAAATTTGAAAATTAGGTGGCGGAAAAATAATCTAGTTTTCAAATCTAGCTCACACTAGATGGATTTGAATTTCCAATTAACAGTCAACCAAAATACCGACCTCCTACCTCCATACACTGATAAAGTGATACTACCACCGCATGTTCTATCGAATATAATAGAATATGTATCAGAAGAGAAACTACCTCATCCGTTAATATTCAAAATATCTACTCAAGATCATGTAAGATTCATTGGAGTGCGAGAATTCTCTTCTGAAGATAATGAAGTCATACTACCTAAATCATTGTTCGATAACCTCCATAAACCAGGTGAAGTTAATATTCAGTTGGTTGAAAGCATTCCCAAGGCTACTTCACTCACCTTAAGACCCAAATACTTCTATTCCGATGTTTTGAATTGGAAATACTTTCTAGAAAACAAACTAAATAAGTATTACACTGTCATCAAACAAGGTGAGTTATTAGTCATTGAGGATAATTTACTACGGTATGAGCTCTACATTGAAGATGTAAATAATGGGTTTAAAGGTTGGGTGAATATTGTGGATACTGATATTGTTCTAGATGTCGTTGCTAGTAATGACAAAGATGCAAAGGCGCAATTGGAACAACAGCAAAAACAAATGGAAGAATTGGAATTAAGTACAAGTATTGATTTGGATGTTGGAAGTTTTCTTGATGTTAAATTCAAACCAAAATTGTTCAAGATTGACTTGACTAAATTTCAAAGACTCATCATTAAATTATCTGCTAATCAATACAACATAGATATGATAATTGGATTTGATAAATTACTAAACATGGAGAATTTTAGATACTCTACTATGGATCAAGACGAATCTATACAGAATAAAGATCAAGAATTCAAATTTATAGAAATAGACTTGAAGTCAGACGAGATTTTGAATAAATTAAGCAGTCAACACGATACTGATGATAGCAGATTCATATATTTAATTGCATTTTCATGGGAACAATTGGAGAGAATCAAAATCACATTGACTGACAAACCACCACAACCACTACCAATAGAAGCAAACACAGTACAATGTCAAAACTGCTCAACTTTCATACCTTCAGACAAACTCATACTTCATGAGGCATTTTGCAAAAGAAATAATATCAAGTGTGAAAAATGCAACAAAGTATTTTTGAAGCAAATTCCCTCTTCTCATTGGCATTGTCCAAATGACACTTTTCATACAGAATCTGAGTTAGTCAAATTCAAGCACAACAAATTTTACCATTTAAATTACTCATGTTGCAATTTGTCATTTCCTGATTACTTCCATCTTGTTGAGCATAAATCCACCACATGTCCTGATAAATTGATTATTTGTAAATTCTGTCATTTAATTGTCAAGCAAGAATTAGCTACTTATCAAGATAATTTTGAAAACGTTTCCCATCATGAATACAATTGTGGTAATAAGACCACTGAATGTTTCAAATGTGGCAAAACCTTGAGGCAAAAGGATTTAACTAAACATATTAAAAGTCACAACCTTGACAAATTACAATACAACAACAAATTAGCATTTCGTAAATGTTCAAACGTGAATTGTATAAATGAATCTAATGATCTGAACAACTTGAAATTGTGTGAATTTTGCTTTGGTCCGTTATACAGCTCTCAGTTAGATCCAGATAATAAGAAATTGAGAATGAGATTGGAAAGGAGGTACATGCTTCAATTGTCAAAAGGTTGTGGAAATTCATGGTGCAACAACAACTATTGCAAATCATCCAATTCAAATCTAGTGGAAGGTAAAAATATTAAGGACTTGTTAAGTTTGATAAACAGTGAGTTGATCGACAATTCAAATTTTTATTTCTGTGTTGGTGAAAAAATGACATTCAAAAAGTTGTTATTTGAAATTATCAAATCTGAAAATGAATTCAATGAGAGTTTAATTTTACAAGCTATTAGTGAAAGGAATGACGAGAACGGAGTCAGAGCATGGTTGGATGAAAATGGAATCAGAAATGACTAATCGAAATTTATGTTTATGTCTTATGTACTTGGGTTAATTATACATCGTAGATTTATTATTGGTTATGGATTTTCTAGATCCCCCCCAATAACGAGGAGGGCTAGCTTTATAATAATTTTAAGAAATACTACCGTAGGATCTATCATGACTTTTCCCTAAAGGACTTTAACTATATGATTGACTTTTGAGACTGTATTTGGAATACAGCCAGTCTCATTGAATACTCGAATTGCTAACAGTCTTATGAATCTACATGTTTTACGGTGGAGGGTTATTTAATTATTATCTAATCGGTCTTAAATCTACAGTTAGTTCGTTTTTGTGTAAAGTTAAAGCCGCTTATTCAAAGTGTAATTTTTTATTTAGGTTTTGGTAGGAACTATTAGTCATCAATTTAACTAAACATTGAACTGATCAAAACACACAGTTCTCATGTATTGACTGGTTTGGCTGACTAATGATACTGTAATTGGAGTATCAGTATAAATAACCACGAGATTTCTTCTTGGATCGTAGGAAATATCAATAATCAATTATCAATTATCAATCATGAGTAGTCAGAACAAAGATTATAAGAATGATTCTGCAAACGTTTCTATTAGATCCACTACGTCTACCTTAGACTCAATTAAGTTGAAGTTAAAGAATACGTGGAAGAAGCTGAAGTCAAAGAATAGAAAAGAACAGACTTCCATGAGTACAATTACTGAATATTTGGCACTCAAATGATGAATCAAATAATAAATTTTGCGAATAGAGTGCAACAAGAGTTTATACAGACGTGAGATAAAGATAAATTATTGCAGGCAATAAGTTTCCATACAATTCAATGAACGCACAATGATAAAGATAGGTAATATCCTCTAAAATCTTTAATACAATTTAAACTAATTCTGTGTAGATCAATAGACATATATTATTACAACTTAATTTATTGCTACATAGCCAATTTAAATAAACATTTTCAATACTCTAAGATTATTCCATTTCGATCTAAAATGAGATCGCCGCTGGCCGTCGTATTCAATAGACACAAGCTAAAGGACAAATTTGTCACCAAAGTCAGATTTCATCAATCTCAAATTATAGGACTATGCTATCTATAAGCAACATGTTCATTGCCGTAAAACTTCACTAAATTTCTTACTTTACAGATCTTATTTGACTTGTCGGCATAAGTGTTTAAGTGATACAGAAAATTTGGGCCGAAAAAAAATATAGTACTCGTGATTAAGCTATGGATCTTTTCACTCAAGATGTTGTAACTAACTTACAATTATCATATCAGTCAAAATCACCCATCAATGCCAAATTGATAGATCTGTTTATTTTATCACAGAACAAAAAACTCGATGACCCCAGTATAAGCAGTTTAATATCAATCATAAACCAAATACTTCTGGATTCAGAGTACTTGAATATTGACTCTACTGGTTTGACAATTCAACTTTTGGGAAAGATATTAAGCTTTTTGACATTTGGTAAAATATTGAACTATTACCCTCAAGAATTCATTTTAGAAAACTTATACCATAATAATAAGATTTCGGTATTATGTATGAAAATCCTCACGTCTAACATGGAACACCCAGAAACTATTGAATTCTTGAGTGACAACGAAGTTATACCAAAACTTATTGAGCTATACTTCAATGTTGATACTTCAATTGAAGTAGTGTCAAACATAGAGACCCTTATTAAACATTTGAAAGACTATGATATGTTAAGATCATCAATGATATATATTAGTTCCATCAAGAACGGAGAAAATACTACTTTACTAACAAGATATATTGATCTTATACAAATTGTTTCTTTGAAAACTGAGATTGATCCTTCATTTTACATATTTGATAAAGCAGAGATTCTAAAATTCAGTGACGATGTATTGTTTTTGGCTCTACTTGTCCAATTCTATGAAAACGTTTTCGATAGACTAAAAGTTGAATCGTCAATAAAAACTTTAATTTTGATCAGAAATGAACTACATGAAATCGTCCAATCAGAGATTATCAACATGATCTCAATAATTTCATACTCGAAAGAATACCAACCTTTGTTAAAAAATTTGAATGTGTTCAAAACTTATAATCTTATCAAGTTATTTGACAAAGATGATCAAGAAATCAAGTTGCTAGCGACGTCAGATCCAGCACTTATCACTTCTTTAAATCCATCCATTTATGAAGATATCCTATCACAAATCAATTTGTTTGACAAATACTACTTTTCCATATTTCTAAATTTTATCAAAATGCCAACTATTTTCATTCAATTGGGTAGATATGTCAACAACGAGAAATTGTCTGTGTTACCTTTGGACATGTTGTACAGATTCCTACTTGTTGTATCAAGAGAAAAATTTCTTAAAGAGTACTTATTTAATAATTTACCAAATATATTAACTGCAAAATTACTTGAAGTCAACATAAGCAATACTCATCTATGGAATTTGAAATTGGAGATATTACAAAATTTAATTTCAGATAAAGATATTTCCGGCTACGACTACTGGGAAGAAAAGATCAAAGAAAATTATGATTTGATGAGATTTGGTAGATCTATCAAAAATACAGCAACAGTTGATGTTATTGATGAGACGATGAATTGATATAATCTTCATGAACGTTAAATGATTGATCTTGCAATCAAGTATCGAAGTATGACCATCCACAAGTTCTGGGTGTTTTTGCGAATCAAATTGATCTTGTTAGTCACGGTGAGAGTCTGATTTTAGGGTATAATTTATCTGTCCCATGTGTAGATAAAATAATGATCAGAGCAAATTTATAAAAATGAAATTATATTGCTGAAGTTACGATATAAGTTTTAGCGAAGTGAATCCAATTATTATAGCGACACGGTTAACAATTTAACTTTGATGAAGTTTAATGAAGTCGTGCTCATACAATGTACATGTACTTATTTCTTAATTTCCTGCTATCGTGAGTCAGTTAGCTAAATAGTAAATATCTTATGTCAAAAAAATTTAGTTTTACACTTTATCAATGCTTAGACGGCCGCCATATCAGTTCTCATTTGATACGTTTAATTTGGCTAGCTTCATGAATTTCCGACAATGCATCACAAAAAACATGTGCTGCACAAATACCTTTTCGCAGCCAAAATAAAAGTATAAACCCTGAACACATTTTCCTTCTACTCAACACTTTATCATGACTATTTGCAAAGCATTTCATAAAGCCTTTGATTCTTTCAAACAGAAGACTGATAATTATTTTGGCAAAAATACAATGAAAATGAAAAGAAATAATAATACCTTGCAACAACCACAATCACCACCAACTAGTGAAGAAAATGATAAGTCACTAGATGAATTTGATGATAAGACTTTAGCACCTCCGCTTGATCAATCTTTATCACCAATATCATTATCATCATCAACATCTAGAGCACTCAAAGGTTCTGTTTGTGCTAATAATAACACAAATGTTACAAATCGAAATGAATACACTGAGTCAACATTGTCGAGACCCATACTATCATCATCTTCATTGTCAAACTCACCCGTGCCATCTCCATCAACATCAATTGACTTTAGGTCACTTGTCATAGTAGCTTCTGAAAAGTTGAAGAATGACTCCAATAATCATCAACAAAAATCAAATGAAACATCTTTTAAAATTGACTTCCATCAAACGGTAAATAGTAGGAAAATAAAAACGGAAAGTAAATATTTCGCTGTGAATCCCATCTTGGAACCAGCTACCGTACCGAATGAGTGTACAAGAGCTGTGAAATTCAATTCAATAGTTGCATACAGGGAGTATTCATACACCGAAGTCACTATCAAAAGCTCAAATGCTATTTTGAGATTTCTCAACAGGATCTTTCATAAGTGGACCAACCATGATCGAATTCATCATAAAATCTCATATGTTCCATTGGCAAAAAGCAAAGAATTCTACGATGAAAAGGGTAAAAATCGTTTAATGAATTGGTGGGAAGAAGTCCTACAAGAGAGTTAAAGTCTGGAGTCAATGATGGAAATGGCATACGGTTATAAGCTGTGAGGTGCTCTGATTGGTATGATTTTTCTTATCAACAGTTTGCTTTATTTCAATATATGTTCACATTCTCTTTAACTAATTCGAATGAATGAATTCCTATATATTAACCACCTCCTACACCTTCGGGGCGTTCAACTTCTTTCTGTATAATTATTTCTTTACTCAATACTTTTCTCAAATCTTCGTCTATCACATGTTCATCATTTTTTCTATCGACTAAGTTGACCATTCTGGAGAATTTCAAAAACAACAATTCTGATCTTATCAATAATGGTTTAAGGTTCAAATTCATCGATAGATCATTCATGTATTTCAAAACTTCGTCGAATTGACCTAATTCCATGAAAGCAGTTTGGTGTTGACTCAAAGTGGCGATTATGAACACCAATATATACTGGGAACTGTAATAGTCTGTCCAAAGAATTTCGTACAAATTTAATATTTGATCAAATTCCAATTCTCTTTTAAACCACACCAACAACATCCTAAAACAGAAAAATAAATCATTTGATTGACATTTCTCAAGGTGTTTGTATAAATCAGGTAATAAGAATTGCAAGAGTTTGTTTAAGGTAACCAATTGAGCTTTCATACCAGATTGATCTCTGAGGAAATTTCTTTCCATACGATCCATGAACTTTGTAAATGACCAAAACACCATGGCTTCGTCTCGAATAACAACATATAAAGGAGATAATAAATCAGACATTCCTTGCACGTAGCCTAAATTTTGATTATACTCGTTATAAGTGATCAAAATTTCTCTCATTTTGTATAGATGAGGATTAGTTATATTTGAAACATCAAACTCATCTGACTCATTACTTTTGAATAGTTCAAGGTTTCTATCTGTTCGATTGATATCTTTTTCAATTCTAAACTTTTGATCTTTCCAAAAATCATCATTTCGTTTGATATCATCAGTTATCCATTTGGATTTTAGCTCTAGATACGAGGATTCGTATGAGTCCTGAAGAACATTTCGCTCTTCCCTCAGTGAGTCCCATGGATATACACCCAATATAAATAACCAAGCATCTTTTCTAATATCATGTTCCAAACCACCATGAAATATTCTCAGTTTGACCTCATCTACAGTTATCCTTAGTCTCCCACTATGATCAAAAAACGCATCCCATTCCTGTTTTGTGATCGGTTCCCTTCTAGTCGTATTATTGACCTCTTCCGGTGTTAACAAATCGGAACCAATCTCTTGATTCAATTTCGAGTACAATTCATCTGTCAAAATGTAATTATTAGAGCTCAACTCTGCTTCTTCCTTCACCTGCTGAGCCCATCTAGCTAAGTAGATTCTTGCAGAATCGAAATCATCACCTATTTTGGCCACTTCGGGTTGATAAAGAATATCTTTTAGTTGTTGCGGAGCATTTTCATCAACAAAATCGAGAACTTGATTCTTTGTTTTTGCACTCAATGTAGCCATTGTTTCCAAAACTTTCCATTTAGCAGTGTTGAGGAATTTCCCTAAATCAAACCCTTCTTCTTCCTGTTTTTTCTTAGATTTGAAAGGGGCAAAATTTCGTAAGTCGTTCAGTTGAGGATTGATTAAGTATACGCTTGGTTCAATAGTTGATCTTTGAACATTAATTAGCTTTTGAAGTATAGATAATAGATCTACTGCGCCCCAGTAGAGTTCATTATTATCAAATGTTTCAAAATTACGATTTTTCAATTTCTGATTTTCAATGGTTGATTTTGATTCATCGTCATGGAAGAATAAAATTGGCAATTTTGAACCGTCTTGTGTGTTGATTATAATTGATCCGTAGTAATATCCAGGGGATGGTTTTCTAAACTGAATTGAATATATGTATGAAAGTTGGACTTGAATTGAAGTGGACAATATTGACGAGGTTGGCTTTTCAACTATTCTTTCAATTGGAACTTTCGACCTTGGTTTCACATCTATCGTAGAGGATTGATCTATTTCATCATATTTTTTGGTATCTACTTGTGATTCAGGGACAAAAAATAAAGTGATTTCTAAATTTGTGCAATTTGCCTCCCTTGATAAACAAAGGTATCCTGGGATATTATCTCGCTTTTGTTTCGAGGGATGAAGGTATACTTTGGATTTGACAAAGAGAAGTTCGATTTCATTTGAGTGTAAAATCCGTTTTGACATTGATATAGCTTGGTTGGGTGGGTGGTGCGACTAGTTAGAAATTTATTAAGATTATTATTTAATACTTATAAATATAACGATCCAGCAGAGACGATATCTCTATGTACCAACTCCAACCCTTTTTCCATCTTTTGCTCCAACTCGCTATTTCCAATGGTTTTAGCAGCCATTACCAATTGTCTGATCAATTCCTCTAGTCTGCGAAACATTCTAATTAAAGATCCTTCGTATACATCGGTCATTTTACAAATCTGAGTGAATGTGGCACCTTTGCACCATGAAAAGACTACCTCCATTAGTTCTGGTCTGAAACTTTCCACGTAATCTTTTTCAACTATCTCAATTTTGCATTCTCTTGATATCTTTGCGATTTTAGAAGCCATTTCTTGCATAGCCTTCAAAGGTTCTGCCAATTCTGGTTTCAACCTTGGTGTTTCTTTAGCTCTTTCTTGGAATACAAAACAGGATAATAATGCTGCACATTGCTCACTAGATAATTCATTGAAATTACCATTAAAGATTAATTCTGTTAGCAATAGTTCATCACCCGTACTAATCTCACACGCTACTCTACCTTTCAATTCAATTATGTCGTTTTGGGTAGTGAAACCCAATCTTCTGAGTACACGTTTTCTGTGTCTTAGATCATCAAGTTGTATTACTGCTTCGGCTTCTAGTATCTTTTCCTTCAATTGTTTGATTTCATCTTCGACTTTGACCTTTTGTTGATATCTCAGGTAAAGATCGTTCAATCTTGCAGAGTCATGCAATGGATTGCTAATCAACTTTGATTCCAAAACATCGATCTTTCGAAGTAGAGTCTTGAATTCTGGATCATTGATTTTCATACTTTCAACCGGATCCATAAGTGGGATTCCATCTTTTAATCTCTTTGGAAGATCTTTCATTGTTTTAACTAATGTTCTCTTAGCATCGGCAGACTTCAAATCCGATGGAACTTTCAACCTCACGCTACTTATTTTTTCAATTGAATCTAAAGTGATAGGAATGTATTCGGCTCTTGATTTTTCGTTAGATGCCGCTGGCCTTATACCTTGAGGAAGTAATGGATTGAAAGGTTTGATCAAATTTACTGGCGAGTCGACAAACATGGTATACACAAACACATTGACAATATAGGACTCATGAGCGGTGAATTCTTGATTATGACGATTATTTCTCTTTGCAAAATTTAACACCATTCCCCAACCGTAGTCAAATTCACCTATTTTAATCTTAATAACCCTACCTTCTTGAAGGAATGGCAATACATATCCTGGATGGGTTATCACTTTTCTCACATCATTCGAGTACTTGACAATCTGTTGTTTCAATTCGTAGTAATCTTTAATTGTGGGTTCATCTTCAATGTAAATATCCTCTTGTGTCAATTCTTGTAATTGTTTTTCCAACTTCGGCACACTGGCAGCATTTTGGAATTGATAAAATGAATGTTCCAACATGAATTCGGGTGATATACCTTCAACTCTCATAAGATTCAAAATCATATTGTATCCGAGATGAAAAGCAGAGTCTAATCTGTCTGCTTGACCTTTCACCATACCTTTAGCAACTTGTGGTTCCATTTTTTCATCTATCATCATGATAACTATCCCTCTATCATCCAATCCTCTTCTACCAGCTCTACCTGACATTTGGATATATTCACCACCAGACACCCATCTAAAACCGACACCATCCCATTTTCTAACTGAGGTGAAAACGACTGTTTTAGCCGGCATATTCAATCCAATTGAAAATGTTTCAGTAGCAAATAACACTTTAAGAAATCCTTCTTGGAAAAGAATCTCAATAATCTCCTTTAAAATGGGAAGCAACCCTGAGTGGTGGATACCGATACCTCTTTTCAATAACGGGAGAATATTTTTGATCTGGGGAAGGTCCTTGTCTGCCTCGGGTAGTAAATTGATTGCATTATTGAATATCTGAGTCAATGCTTCTCTTTCTTCGTCAGTGTTGAAATCCAATTTCGACATTTTCAATGCTAGAGATTCACAATCTCTCTTTGAAAATGAAAATACGATAACTGGATTGTATTTTTTCATATAAATCATTTTCACAATCTTGTATATATCACTTTTACCATCCTTGGTTTTACCTTTGAAAGTTTGTCCTTTTTTACCTCTTGTTGTGTCACTATTTGGGTCATCTCCAGTCTGGTCATTGATAGTTGCCATTGCTTTTTGGAAATTTTCTTCTCTAAATGATCCCTTTTCATCAACAACTAAATGTATACCATCTCCACCAGCTGGGAAAAGATAATGTTGTAAAGGGGTTGGTCTAAAGTCTGTATATACAACATGACAAGGTTGATTATGAGTATCAACTATCCATTCAGCAAACTCCATTGCATTGGGAATAGTTGCAGAAAGGAAAACGTAATGAACTTTATCTGGCAACAATATAATGGTTTCTTCCCATACAACTCCTCTTGATTTATCTCTCATATAATGCACTTCATCGAATATCACCCAGGCAACTTCTCTCATAACCTCTGAGCCTCTATACAACATACTTCTTAGAATCTCAGTGGTCATGACTAAACACCCAGCATCTGGATTGATGGTAACATCACCAGTCATTAATCCCACATCGGTGAATTCAGCTTGTAACTCTCTGTATTTTTGATTGGACAATGCTTTTATAGGTGAGGTGTAAATGACTCTCTGCTTCTCTCTTAATGATTGAGCTATGGCATACTCTGCAACCACTGTCTTACCTGCTGATGTATGTGCGGACACCAAAACACTTTCATTACGATCTATACATGAGATGGCAGTATCTTGGAACGGGTCCAAAACAAATGGGTATGTCCTTGCTTCATTTTGTCTTTTATGTTCCGATATTGGTATATACGGGTAAGAAGGCGGTATTGCCACTTGATGTCGTACTTGATGCCTCAATTTTAACTTAGCATCTCCGCTGGTATTGCCTTGTAGTCCTTCACTTGCATCCACTTCCCTCGATGCTTCGATTTCAACCGAGTCGAAAACAACAGGTTTCACTTCTTGCTTTGGTTTTTTCACCTCAGTTTTTTCCTCTTCGTGTTTTCTTTTGACTCCATTAGTGGGTTCTTCAATTTTTGGTGGCTCTATTGGTTTCTCATCGAATACGTCAAATAAATCATCCATTGTGATGAGGTTGAATTTGTAACGCGAGAGGAAAAGAAGAAAAAAAAAAATTGGTTATACATTATTATTCAATACTTTTAAAGTTCTCCATTTCTCTTTATCATATTCTCCAATAACCTGACTTGGCAATGAGCTTATTCTGGTACTGTTGTCGTCTGTTTGTATTGGATCGATGGAAAAGTTGGTTTGAATGTCCCACAAATCAATAGGTTCAACGTTTTTAAAGTTCAACAGGTTGAATCGTTCTTGTTTTTGTTGAAACTCTGGGAAATTAGGAACACTGACACTATGTTTGTGCAATTTCAAAAACGATTTCAACTTTCGTGGTGAGTTTGATCTTGTGGAGAAATTTGAAATTTGAGTAGTTACTGAATTTGAATGTTTATGTAAACTCGTGTATAACTTTTTAGGACTGGAGAACTTCCTTGGTTTATTGGTTGATGTAGGAGTTAACGTTATTGATGGTGCACTCAATGATCTTTGAGATGTTGGTCTTTCCGGTAAGTTTGTACCGGGGATTAATGAATAACCAGAGATATTTCGTACTTTTTCATATTCTTGCACCTCATCTAGTTTTATATGGGTCTGATTCTTCTTGGTATATTCATTTTTCGGTATATCTTCCAACCCAACCATGGTATTTTTGTAATCTTCAATTTGGTTTTTCAAAACTGGTGGTAATAACAGTTCGTTTATATTTGACAAGAAGATTTTTTCATCATTGATTGATTTCCATTTCAGTTTGGTTCTCAATTCTGCATCTAGATTCATGATTGAAGATTTGTCTAGATTGCTAGTGGCTGAATAAGAATGGGGAAGTGGTGGTTTTTCTATCCAGTTTATTATCATATCCTCTTTATTGTATAATGTTGCATCGGAGTTTTTCTTTGTCACCACTTGTTGTTCTTCTCGAATTATATAAGGCAACACCAATAATAATACAAATGAAGTCGTGAGAAAGATTATATTTACAATGAATAAGATGATGGGTACTCTATAATTGAAATGAAGGGTGTATAATATGCCTGATATTATGTGAAACAGTGTTAAAATGAGTTGGAATAGGATTGTGTAAATGCTGTGAATGACCAATGGTATTATGACAAATGATATCAACAAGAATGAACTGGCTGTGAAAAGTATGGAATATACATTATGATTGTTGATGATGGTTAGAACTCCCAGTATTATTAGTAAAACAATTGATATTACTGTTACAACCAATTGGATATATCGTATCATGAGATAACAGTAGTGGTGTCAAAAGTTAATGGACCAAAGTATATATATGGTAGGGGGTTGGGAATAGAAATTGCAAATTTAATCTTTATGTTTTGTCTGTATATTTATAACTAATCCTAATTGGGAAATTGCACAGAAAAAATATTGAATATAATATCATAAGTTAAACCGCCTAACGAACAAATGTTTTGGTGCTCATGATGACTTGCTACTCTGAGAAGAGGTCGTTGGTGTTACTTGACAACAGAAGAGTGTCCAAATTCTTTGGGGAGTTGCATATCATGTGTCAAATAGAAAATCCAACCGTCATCATTCTCTTTGATATTCTTTTGCAACTATAAAAAAAGTGGGTTTCTAAATGTTAATGGGGTTATTTCTTAGTAGATTTCTAGCTTATGATGAATTATTTTATTCTTGACCTTGGTTTCCATTGCATAAAGTTGTCAAATTTGTTAACAACTTTAGGCTATTTGTCTTTTGGCTTATGAAAGTCGTAATTTTTATGAAATTTTGACATAATGTCAAGCTTAATCTCGAGCTACAAGGTCGTTCCAAACTTTGTAAATTCTTTGATCCTAGATAGTTGTACAATTTATAGAGTCTTGTTTTTATTCGTAAAGTGTTTGAAATCAGAGCAGAAGGTTTATAGAAATTCAAATACATATGTGATAAGGTAATTGTCCTTAAGCGAATAGCCAATTATATTTTTTCATCTTCATTGAACAGTTAAAGAGCAGTTTAAACAATGGCGAAGGTAAGTCTGTCAAAGTGGCCGAAGCCGTAAATAATAGACTCAAACACCAGTAGCAAAAATGAACTTCTATAGAAAAATTATGACCTGCCATAAGGTTAGGGATTTCATGATTGATCAAATTACATTTGAGTCTCGTTTTAATAAAACTGAATTACAAGATAATTACGTCTCTAATCGAGTCGTTGTAGTTAACGCCTGGATCAATACTAATTGAGTTGTACACAGATTCCTTCTATATGTTCAGATAATAATTGGGCCCAAAAAAAAGTTTATCTTCGCATTGTACTAAAGTAGAAATGATACTGGCCCAGTATCAAATTATTTCTTCTTGTTGAGTCAGTTTCAGGATTTATTCCCTTGTCAATGATCCAGCTACTCTCTTACATAACTTAGACCAAGTGAAAATATACATACACTTTACGCATTCAACAATTGTTCCAAAAGTAAATTTTAATAGACTGCATTCTCACTTTGTCAGACGATGATCGAATTCTTCTATTAACGTATTTGTGTTGCCAAACCTTCACAACGCCTGTCAAATATACAAGCATAGAGAGTACTATGGCACCCTCTTTAGTAGTAACAATTTCATTATTGAGTTTCCAAGAAAAATATTGATGTTCAGATGAAAAAATGAAATCTAGTATTTGCATTGAAAATACCTTCGTACTCATGTTCAAAATGCATCAAGGATTATGAAAGACTTCGTTCAATTTGATCTCCCCTCGTTGTAGATTATTATGTTCTCACAGCTATAAAACGATGGTAAGAGATTAGGTTGAAATGTTCATAAAAATAGATCAATGCGTTTATTTACGTTTCTTTATTCTATCCTTTTGTGTCTTTTTGTAAGATCTCTCGTTATTATTACTCTTTTTCTCTTCATTGGCTTTTCTCTTTTTTGAATTAACTTTTTTACCATGTTTGGTTAGTTGTTGCATCACCTTGTCTTTTGGGTCCACGCTTTCTTTAAACCATGTACGTTTTGGTCTACTCTTTATTTGATCTTCATATTTCATTAAATTACTTGCTTTTTGTAACTGCATTTCGGCATTTAATATTTCTTTTTGTTGTTTTTCCTCCAATAATACTTGATCAATTAATTCTTGTTTATTTTCAATGACCAAGTAAGTATCGTTTACTTCATCCCAATTGACATTTCTTGCCAAACTCTTCCCATTGACTATTGCTTGTTTTACAATAGATCTATCTTGATTTGATTCTCCAACAAAAGCTATTGCCGTACCTTCTCTTCCAGCTCTTGCAGTTCTACCAACTCTATGCAAATAGATGTCGTAACTTTTCGGCATGTCAAAATTGATCACATATTCGATTTTCATATCTAATCCTCTGGCAGCAACATCCGTACATATGATAACGTTTGATTTTCCCGATTTGAACTCAGCTACATTTCTCATTCTTTGTTCTTGGGTTAAAGAACCATGAAGTTCGGATATTTTTAGGCCTAATAAACCAATGATTACTCTCAATCTATGAGCGGTTTCTCTTTTTGCCACGAAAACAACAACTTTTCCGGTGGAGAGTTTTTTGAGTATTTGATAAAGCAAAGCTGGTTTAAGATTTTCTCTTTTTCTTATTCTTACAAATTGTTGTTGTAATTTGGTAGCTACTGTTTTTGGTGGATCTATCATGATTCTAACTGGTTTTTGCAAAGATAATTGGATTAAATCTTGAATTCTTGTGTTCATGGTTGCTGAAAACAATAATGTTTGTCTTTTGTATTTCGGTATCAATTGTAAAATTTCAGTTAATTCCTCTTGGAACCCTTCCTCCAACATTCTATCGGCTTCATCAATGACCAAAACTTGTATATCTTCTACGGAAAAACTTGGAGAATTTCTTATGTGGTCGATCAATCTACCAGGGGTAGCAATGACTATATCTGGTCTATTTTTCAATTGTTGTTCTTGTTGTTTTAGATTCAAACCACCCACGGCTAGACCGAAACTGAGATTATTTACAAATTGAGCTATTTTTTTACCTACTTCATAAACTTGTATAGCCAATTCTCTAGTTGGTGTTAATATTATGACTTTGGTTGAAGTGGATGGTTTGTAGATCAATCTTTCCAAAATTGGTAGTAAGTATGCGGCTGTTTTACCAGAACCAGTTTGGGCACCACCGACTATATCCTTACCTAATAATGCTATTGGGATAGCTGAGGCTTGAATAGGAGTTGGCTTTGTGAAGTTCAATTTATGTAATGCTTTGAGTAATGGTCTTGATATATTGAGTGATTCGAATGTTTTATCAATGGTGTTGGAGGTTTCGGTGGATTCATAGAATTTATTAATAGCCTCTTCATCATCTGAGGAGTCTGATTCGTCCTTGTCCTCCTCGGGAATTTCAATTTCTGTCTCGTCTTCCTTGACTTCTTCATCTTCTTCATCTTCATCTTCTTCCTCTTTGAGACCCATTCCAAACCCGTCTAATGCTAATTCATCTTCATCTTCATCCACGTCTTCCTCTTGTAATCCACCATTATCTTTGATTATTTGATCTAGATCGACTTCTTTTTTAGAGCCCGATTCTTTTTCTTTATCAATCTCATCGTTCCACACATCGATTTCCTCTTCTTCATCATCGAGTTGGAAATTGAAATCTGGGTTTATATTTTTATCTTCTTCATCTGAGTCTATGACATTATCCTCTTCTTCTGAATCGATGGTCAATATCAAATCGTCCTTCTTCATTTTTATGATGAGATGGAGAGATCAAAAAAAAAAAATTATTTGCAACCAAGAGAACTCTAACTACCATACCATGCAAAACTGAACTGAAACTATCACCAATACAATGTTAAACTGGCAATAATCAATACAAGCCAAACGACGAGCTGAGCATGTCAACTCCGCAAATTTAAAAAAATGGGTTTCACAGTCTAAGTAGCACAGCAACACCAAATAACCACACGAAAATACCAAACTATATTCACATATGTGCTAAGATGCAAGAGTTCTTTACATTTTGTGGTTCCTCAAACATGAAGATACTGGTATCATGGGTTAGTATATAATGAGAGTATACACAGGAACAAACATGTATCAAACTATAGAAGAAACAAGTTTCATACAATGTCAAAGGTAAAAAAATTAGAATATTATATCAATATCTACATAAAATTAATTGTTTTATTTCTTACCTTTGGACAAAGTGTAGTCACCTGCGATCCATCTGTTGACCATTTCCAATGAACTTTTTGGTTGATCGTAAGGAACCATGTGACCACCTCCAAATGCTCTAAGGAAAGTGAAATGTTTATAATTTTTTACATCACCAACGTGCTCATTATCCAAAGTCCATTTTTTAACCTCAGCGTTTGAGAATCCTTTAGACCCACTCCATTCCAATGCGTTTGTCCATGCTTGATTACCTAACCAATTACAAATAAAGTCTTTATCACCGGCATAAATCAATACTGGCAAGTCCTTTTCTAATAAATCAATAACGTTTTTATGATATGGTTTCATCCAATCACCAGCAAACATAAAGTTTCTATTGATGTCAAAATTGCATGATTCATAATTATCAACTTCGGCACCTAAAGCTTTGACAACTTCTGGTTTGTTCAAATAACTAGTAATGTATTCTAATCCGGTGTAACATAAAGATGAACCTTCACACATTTTTCTAATGTCGTAAACGTTTCTACCTGTTTTTTGATAGGGTGCAAACTCTGCATTGTTACAGTATACAGTTGCTGGGACACAAGACCAAACAGAACCTGAATCGTAACAGGATTGAATCAATGATTGACATCTAGGAATGGCATCGGTCATTGCTTGACATTCATCCTCTTCCAATACACTAGGTTCGCCACCTTTACCACATGCCATTGGTTGGTAGTGTTCGTATTGAGTTAAAGGATCGGTTAATCCATTACCGATCAAGACTGAAGTCAAATTGAATGATCTTTCAGGATGGGTCAATATCTCACTAGCAAAAACTGGGATATAATGTCCAGCATATGATTCACCAGCAATGTGGAAATCCAATTTGGCGTAATCTGGGAATTGTTTAAAGAATAATTCCAAAAATGCATAAACATCTTTACCAGCAGCAACGGTATTTGAAACAGATTGTGAGCTGTAAGAATATCCGACATTAATAGGTTGATCTAAGAAGATAACCGAGGCATTGTTGTTCCAAGAATGAGGATTGTAAATAGGTTTCAAATCCTCACCAATTGATGATGGACCCAATTCAAAAAATAAACCAGTCAAACTAGAACATCCTGGACCTCCATTCAACCATAAAATGATTGGGTCATTTTTTGGATCATTTCTACTTTCGAAAAACCAATAAAAGAAATGTTTATCTTCATCTTCGACATCTAAATAACCACTATATTGCTTTACTGAATCGATACCCAAATCTTCAGGAGTTGATTTAACCCTTAATTTATGATTTGGCAATTTATCATCACTAACATGATAATCAAACTTTTGTGGGGTCACCTTGGATTTAGGTGGCACTTTGAAGCTTAATTGACTAACGGTATCAGGGTATTCTAATAACATCTCAGACCATACTTTTTGAGTTTCCTCTGATAACTTCTCCAATGGTTCATTCATAATTGATGACAAAGTTTTGAAGATTGTGTTTTTGCCACTCTCAAATTTGTCAACTAATTTATCATAGTTGAAATCGAATTTCAATGGGTGTTGTAAATTAGTCAATGGATTAATAGATAATGCCTCAACATTCAATGCTGAAACTATGGTCAAAGCAATTGCAGTAGAGCTAAGTTTCATTTTGAAGAAAAGAAAGTGGTTTGCAAAAGGTTCAAAAAATTCAGATAAGGGAGAGTGACAAGGACAAACATATGGAAAATCGTTATGTAATGCATTACATAATCCGAGTGCCATTCGTTAAAGCGGAATTCGTTGTACAGAAATAGCTTGGTTATGACGAAATCGGGAATTCAACCAGCACACGACAATCTGTTCTTAAAATGGGAAATGCGTTTTAGCAGATTTGACACTCGACTATTTTCAATTGGTAATGGAACTTCAGGAAAAGTGGAAATTTATGAATCAAAAAGCAAATCAGGGTTCAATTATGCAGTGAAGACATATTACAAAAAGGAAAAGTATGACTCTAAAACAGAGTATAAGGAGAAAGTTTTACATGAATATAATATACTATCGAAATTGAAAAATGATCATATTATAAAAGTATTCAAATATCATGTATCATTAACAGGTAACACAATCAAGCTTTATTTAGAGGCAGGATTGGATTTTTCATCTCTTATCAAACAATTGCCAAGCTCGGACTTGATTGCTTATTGCAAGCAATTATGTGCTGGAGTCTTATATCTTCACTCATTGGATATTTGTCATCGAGATTTGAAGTTGGAAAATTTGGTCATTGTGAATGATACGTTAAAAATAATTGATTTCTTGACGGCTCATGAATGTAATGGTCAATTATCGATTGGTTTGGTCGGCAGCCCAAAGTATGCAGCCCCAGAAACATTTCAATTTTTGAAGTATGATGGAAAAACTGCTGATATATGGTCAATTGGAATAATATTATACCATCTTTTGACCTTGAAATTTCCTTGGAGAATAGCAAAACTGGATGATGAAAAATATCAGAGGTTTGTCAATGATAAATCGTCAATTGGCTTGGAGTCAAATGATTTTGCAAAAATCCTTGATGGAGCATTGGAAATTATCCCTAGTAATAGAATTACAATTTTGGATATTGTTCGTCTTTTAGATGAATGATTGAATGTGCTGAAAATTATTGGTTGTACCTGAATTAGTTTTGACTAGATTTCTCCAAATTGGTGTAGTCGAAGATCAAAACAAAACATCATGCATGCAATCTATGAGGTTTTCATGGTTGTGTTAGCAAAAGATGATTTTGAGTGAAACTCGACTTGAACCTGAGCCAGCTAATCGTGGTTTCACATACAGCATATTGTTGTTGTTTTCAGTTTAAAACGTAAGCTTCATCATAGCTACAATATTTTGAAGAGTGGTTCTGATGAGAACTCGCACGGCCTCTCCAATAGAGTAACTCCAGCTTAACCTTGGCTTTGACTATTCCAAGTAAACGGGACTTTATATTCAATGGTATAAGCAAGTGAAGACAGCAGATCTGTGGTCAGTGATTCATTTACCTTTACAGCTAGCAGTCATCAAAGTATACCGTAGGTCGCTATTAAAGATGAATGAACAAATAGATATCAACATATTCTAATCAAAGCATTCTTCAATAACTATTTGTCCAATTGCGATTGTCAACCATACATTGGGTTCAATCATATCACACTATTCCTCGTTTACTTCTTATTTAAGCGCACCATGTATTTTCTTAAACTACGATTTTAATTTTCTACTGAGAATTGTAAATGAGCATATCAAATCTACATGCTGCACAAACAACTTTTCGCAGCCAAATTGGAGAAATTTATAATGTACAAAATTTCCTTTTAAACACCACTTTATCATGACATTCTGCAACAGATTAAAGAGATGTTTTCAATCAATCAAACAAAAAATCAAAGGAAGAATAAATCGAAACACCTACACTCAACTATCATCACAAGGTTCACAAGTATCATCAAGTTCAACCAATGACTCAGAAAAGTCTTTTGATGATTTTCCTTATCAACCATTATCTTCACCTTCAAGGTTAGCACCTAATTCTGCTGTAAAACTAGCACCACCTCCCTCTAATACTTTAGCACCTCCACCTCGAACATTAGCACCGACGTCATTGCCTACATATACATTCAACGCATTCAAAGGTTCTGTTTGTGTTGATAATAACACAAATGTTACAGACCGGAATGAATACGCTGATTCAACATTGGCTACACCTATGCTATCATCATCTCCATTAACAAACTCCCCATTGCCATCTCCACCAACTGAAGCTAGTTCATCATCCATACCGGTTTCTGACAAGTTGAAAAATCATTCCATCAATAATCAACGAAAATTAAATGGAACTACTTCCAAAATCGATTTCCATCAAACAGTAAAGAGTAGAAGGGCACGGAAAAATGATGAATATTTGGCTGTGAATCCCATCTTGGAACCAGTTACCGTGCCAAATGAGAGTGCAAGAGCTGTGAAATTCAATTCGATAGTTGCATACAGGGAGTATTCATACACTGAAGTCAATATCAAAAGCTCAAATGAAATTGTGAGATTCTTTAACAAAATATTTCGTAAGTGGATTAAACACGATACAAAAAAACATAGAATCTCATACATTCCATTGGCAAAAAGTAAAGAGTTTAGCGATAAGAATGGCAAAAATCATTTGATGCATTGGTGGGAAGAGGTCCTAAGTGATGGTGGTTAAAACGTGACATAACCATCATTATTGATATGGTCTACTGAAATCACATTGTTTTTAGTTACTGTTTAGTGGTATATTTTAATTCTCTAACTTTAAGTTTGTACAATTGTTTCCACATTCTCATTTGATCATTCCAGATGATCATATATATTATTACCTAAAACTCCTATAAATAGCAAACAGTTCTTTTTTTTATTGATATACCTTACTCAATCCTTCAATTTTTTCACAATTAGGGACGAGTTCTGGCTTTGGAAAAGCAGGTTCATTATTGATATTGATACCGATATTCAAGTAGTTACTCATGATTCTATCTAATGACTTTGAATCATTTCCCAATAACTTATTATTGTAATCAATTACCAAAAAATTGGGTATATTTTTAATTTCATCGAAATTATCTATACTGTGATGTAAATCAAAAGATTTTAACAATTTAGTTTTTGATATGTTGGATCCATGGAACAATTCCAAAATGATGCTCTTGTTATCTGGATGGATGTGTATAGTTTCATCGACTAAGAATTGATAATCTACCTCTGATAGTTTTTGATTAGATTTGTAGTTGATGGTAAACTTGTTGCTATTATCATTGAATGATTGTAATTTGTTTAATAAGTTGTGTGAGAATAAAGACTCTGAATTGTGATAGATTGTCAATGGACTAGTAGAAGGCGGAAGTGATGATTTGGTTGAAGTGTTGATTAAAGTTTTGGAGGATCTAAGTAAATGTTTTAACATGTTATTCAGGATGAAATGGTGAAAGTTGAAGGAAATTGATCCTTTAAAATACACCTGGTTCTTATCGTTTAAGTTAGTAAATCAATTATTCTGTTGGCAAAAAAAAGGATGAAAAAAAAAAAAAAAAAAAAAGATAAGAGGAGGGGAATTTGATTTTCAGATAATAAATAATTAATCCGAAGCTACTGGACCATGTGGCCATACTATTATACCATCATACAACAATTATAAACAACAGTTCTTTTTCTGCACAGCCTACATAATATGTGTCTTGCGCAATACATAATCATTAATATCAAACTACAAAATTACATCTAGATAACAATTTGAAAGGAGAATCGGAACAAAACTCCGAACCTTGAGATCTGATTTATAATTGTTATCGTATTTTTCTAAATTCTTAGCCCAAATTTTGGTATCACACACTCCAGTGCATTTTTATCAATATGAAATTAAAGAAGGAGTTCAACCCTACTCTGTTCGATATCATCATACTCTACCCTAAACTCCTAATATCAGTAAGACAAAATTGAACTGAGATGATGTCAATATTTCCTAAGGCGATGATTATGAGCAACAAAATATTTACTCAAGATTCCATCGCAAAATTCAACAATGCTACCAAAGTTAGAAATACCCCTCCTTCTCGTCGTTTAAGGACCGAATTATCCACGTCAGCAAGATTTATATTTTTCCGTTATGATTGAGATAGTCCAGTGATTATCATTGCTGAAGATTTGCTCAACGTTTTTCAATCGGCTGTTTTGATTTAGTCAATGTCGGTACAGAAATGTTATTTCTACTTGAGCTATGATCAATTTAATAGATTCATCTTTGTTAAAATTTAGAGAAATCAACAAGCAATTGATCCACAAACGTATACAAATATATAGATTTAAATTGACTTCTTGTCTAACATAATGAGATTAATTTACAGAATCTAAAAATATTAGAGTAAGAGGTATCCATGATAAAATTTGAGGATCAGAGGTCTTTTAATAAAGGAATGAGAAGAAAGAATCCCATAATTAGTGTAGTTTTCATATTTATTGAAGTCTCAGCTTGGAGTCGTCCGTAGTATTTGATCAAGCTTGGTTTCACTACCTTCGACGATTTAGCTGGATTTTCAAAATGTTTTTTTTTTTTGATCGAAAGTTGAACTGATAATTATTTGATCAGGATCATTGTATGTAAGTTACAGAGAATAGTGTAAGTTAGTACAGGCATCGCACCTGGTCTTTTATTTAGGGAGACATAGGGGAAATGAAACTTCCATCTGTTTTGAAATATCATCCATCATTTCGATGATTGTTTGTACACTGTTGAGCCTGTACTGATATGTACTTTATGCAATTTAAGTCTAGATTAGGATGAATCTCGAATTTTGAGCCGTTTTGAATCAAACACGGCTTAAACTATTTGCATTGATATCACGAGAAAAAAAAAAATGAGGGCCTCACTCACAATGTTGCAAATTTACCGTTCTCAGTTGTTGCTCTTACAAAGATCATTAGAATTAGACGATTATTATAAGTGGCAAGTATTAGTATTGTTTTATTTTTTCCATCATCTCACTTGTTGGCAATGTAGACGTTGTAAGTCTACTTTGTGGGATAATGAGCTATTTTGTATAATGTTTGCAGCTTTACAACGAAAAGGGAACATTTTTTTCATTAGTACAAAGTCTATCTTTCAATGCCAATCTTCGTAAAGGGTATAATGACTAGAAGATTTCCTAATATCACTCGGATAATCTCAATTCAACCAGTCCAGCTTGAAATCATTAGATTGTTCTTGAAAATCTGTGATCTCAAATCTAGATCATTTTGCCAAATTAGACAAATATTGACACAGGTGGAACTCCCTGATCTTATGACTTACCGATCTTATTATTAAACTATTATTTTAATTGTCTAATTGCATAAAACAAACATTTAATGGTTGCAAGAAAAACTATTGCAACATGGTAGTGCTATATGGTAAACACGCACGACAATTATAGATATGATTTGTCTGAGGTCATACAAGTTACATAATATATTACATCAGCAATCACTTGATTTTGGTTTTGTGTTGTGGAGAAATAGAGATTAGTTTTAAATTTGAGGCGAGTACGCCAGATGCTTGTACTGGGGGTATAGAATAGTAGCTGGTAAAGGTTGGCACTACTGATGATATGTATTACACACAAGCTCATTTATAATGGTAATGTATCATTTTGGTTTGATGTTTCAGTTGGAAATAGAAATGTAAGACAATCTTTTTTTCTATAATCACACCCCTTCCTTCCCCTTTTTCTCTTTTCCTTTTTCTTTAGATAACCAAATTTTACAACCAAAAACTAAACATCTACTATCATCATGACAATAGAAGATTCTTTAACACATCCCATAGCCATCAAGCAAAAACCAACCATTTCATCATCTTCACCATCTTCATCTAACTCACCAGCATCTTCATCACATGATTCTAGAAAACCACTGCTATCGCATTTCAAAAGAAGAAAATCAAGTCTAATCCATTCAAACAACATCTACAATAAATGCTTTCAAAATTACTATAACTCATATCAATATTTGCAATCACAACCAACGTATGTTGCCAACATCAAGCCCAACGTTTATCATTGGCAATTACGAGACTTGATCAAATTTAATCAACAAACTAATGACTTGTATTATACAAAAAATGACTCTATTATGAAATACAACTTAAACAATTATCAAGTTGACTCTCATTTGAAATTAAATTACAACCCAAGGTGCTTCAATCACTATGAAAATTACATTGTAACTGGTGGAGTCTTGACAAGCTCTTCCAAACTATTTAGCTTGAACTTATCCAATTTGTCAACCACCACCCTGAGAATAAATAAGGGTTTATATACATTCTACAATGGAAGTGAGATAAGCACTTTGAAAATAGGTGAAATGATCAACAATGATGTCACCTTATACAAGCATTCCAATAATCAATTCAATTCATTTGTTTGTAATAATGATACAAATTTATACTGTGTTGACATAGCCAATAATGATATCAAATTAACAAACAAAATCAATTGTGAGACAAATACTTGTTTGAACAATGTTGTCAAAAATCCACATAAAAATTTATTAACTGTCACTGGTGATTCGTCAAGTATTTTCTTTGTAGATCCAAAAGTGGGTGAAGTAATCCACAAGATTGATTCCCATCACGAATCTGGATTTGGGGTTTCATATCATTCAAATGGCCATTTATTCTCAACTGTTTTTCAGGATGGAATTTGTCAATTGTATGATTTGAGAAATTTATCCTCGGTTGTAACAGAGATCAAGTCAACACGACACGGTCATCAATCCGGAGCATTTAGAGTATGTAAATTCTCGCCAGATATGAATGATTTGTTGATAATTAGTGAACATGTTGGCAGAGTTCATTTGATTGATTTGAGAGATTTATCAAATGTGGATAATCATCAAGTGATTGTTGTACCTGCAGCATTGGACAAGTATGGAGAATCTAAAACCGAAGACAAAAATCACCCCGTTGAAATTTATGGAGATTTCACTTCTCCATTAGTTTACGATTATGATTATTTAACGAATGTGAATCCGAAATTATTCAAGGAATTTAATTATGAACTCGAACAAAGCGACTCATTTATGAATTCAAATTATGTCGAGGATAGCTACCAACAGTATTCAAATCACATTCATGGAGAAATGGAGTTACTGGGTATAGAATTTGTTAATCCAGTCCAATCAAATGATTCGAAAATTATCATTGGGTGCCAGGATGGTGGTGTATTATTATGGGATATCAATACAAAATCAAGAAGAAGCTTTAGCAGTTTTGAAATGATATAAAAATGTCTTATTTATTTACATATCTGGTAATAACCATTGTTGGAAATTGTGTTTAACTTTTAATTTAACATCATGAAATGTTTCGCCATATGAGATATCTAAATTGTTACATTGTTTGATTGATTCTAGGATTATTTCCTCTTCATTCCCATTTTCTAATGAATTCATTAATCCATTTATTATAATTTTAATTCTTTTGAATTGTAGAATCAAATCTAAAGGAACCCATCCTTGTGAGTCCATATTTTTTCTGAGGTATAAATCTTTGATCAAATTTTCTAATGAGAAATAGTAGTCTATTTGTTGGATTAATGCTTGTTGAGGGTCTTGTTTTGGAGATATAGGAGGGGGAATCTGTATAGGAATAGGTTGTTGCTGATGCTGAATAAGATGCTGCTGTTGTTGTTGTAATGGGTATGGTATGAACATTGGTATCTGCCTATTATTATTGAATCTATATGGTTTTGGAGATGACGAAGTTGGGCCCTTTTGTCTATAACGAGGATAAGGCTGTGGTTGGTAAAATTGATTGAAACGTTTTCCATTATTAAAGCGTCTTGCAGGTTTTGAAGCCTCTGGTTGTTCAGTTTTTACTACTTCTTCCTTTGGTGGAGGTGATTTTTTCTCTACTTCCTCTTCTTTCTTCTTTGGTGGTTGTTTCTTAGTTGCAGGTTTCAGTTTTCTACTTCTTCTTGGCTGTGATGGTTTCGAAGTTTGTAAAGTGACTTTTGCATTTATGGGAACCCATTTTGTAGTGTGAGATTGTTTTACAAATTTTGCCAGTTGTTGTTCTTCAACTTGTTTATCTGGCGTAGGCCATTTCTTTTCATCCACCGATAGATTTGAAAATGAGTCTGAAACTTCTCCCCATACAGACTTGGGTACAGGTGCTGGAGCTAATGATTTTTTGGGTTCATTTTGTTTTTCATCATTCAATTGTTGATTGTCTACTGGATGATCTTGTTTTTGATCTTGTTTTTCTGGAACTTGGTCCAGTTTGCTTCCATTTGCAACAGCATTAGCATATGAAACCGATGACATGGTGAAGAATGCAGAAGAAATGCTAAAATAAATAGAGGGTTTGGTATTAAAAAAATTTTCTTCTAAAAAATTTTCACGTAGAACAAAAATTATCAATCATAGAAAAAAAAAAATCACTAGGTTAATAATTAAAATTTAAAACCTCTGGTAGTGCTAGTATGAGGTGACTACCATGTGTATGACAATATTTCAATCAACTATACAAAATTTGACCATTTCAAGATTATAGATTCAAATGAATGTTTAACTATTGATATGTTCATTTTGCAATTGTTGAACATTTTGAAAGCGTATACATATATACTATCAAAGATTCACCCGCAATTGGATTGGAAAAAATAAAATCTAGTCAACAAAAAATATACCCATGAATTCAATATTAACAAATCCATTATACAGACCACTATTTGAGATCCTTAAATCTGCTAGGAATGGGATAGTGTACGGGGGAAAATTGAGATTCTCACATGCTCTAGTAATCAATTTATTATATAAATCAGGACCTTTGAAACCAAGGATATCGTCCGTTTTGAAAGCAACGAAAGATCACGCTTCAGTATTGGCTAGTTTTGCTATCATATACAAATTTGCAATACTACTTCTCAAACAAGAATCATTTCTAGGTGATAAAAACTTGGGATTAATCAAATTCTTAGCTGGATGTTTTGGTTCCTGGATTGTTTATTCTCAACATTTTGATCTTTTCCATAGTGGAATCACTCATCAAGTCACGTTATATTGTTTTAGTAGAGTCATGATAGCTATTGGCAAGATATTACTCGACCAATATTTGAATTGTTTTCAACCAAATTTCCAAAATTATCAAAATGACGTTATCAAATACCGAGATTTAAACAACAATCAACAGAAAAAACTAAAGAATTTGATCTATAACAAAAGTTGGAAATACTTTGCCATATTAACATGGGGATTAGTGATGTTTATTTATGATTACCAACCACAGTACTTACAAAGCAGTTTGAGACATTCAATGGCTTATATATACGATGTGGAAATGGATACGTGGGATAATTGGAGAGAATTCTTAGGCGTTTAATATAAATGGAATTAATTGACACCGTGTAATATTCCGCTATTCTTTTTTTTTTTTTCTCCCTGGTGTTATAAATCGGAATAAGAATTCATTCCAATTTGAATTTTTTCTTTTTTTCAACAACTTTTCACTAATTATGCAATTTTGGAAATTATCTACAAAAGTATTGGCTACGTTATTGGCTGTGGTCTCAGCTAGTGGTCCAACAGATGGAGATGCAATTGCTGATCCAAATTCAGCCGTTGTTAAATTGACTTCAGACAATTTTGCTTCATTTTTAGAAGAGAATCCATTGGTGTTGACTGAATTCTTTGCTCCATGGTGTGGATACTGTAAAATGCTTGGACCAGAATACTCCCAAGCAGCAGACTTATTAAAGGAAAAAGAATCAACTATCAAATTGGCTCAAATCGATTGTACTGAAGATGAAGCCTTATGTATGGAACATGATATTAAAGGTTACCCAACATTGAAGATTATCAGAGATGGTCAAGCTAAAGAAGCAGAAGATTATCAAGGTCCAAGAGAAGCTCAAGGAATTGTGGATTACATGATTAAACAAAGTTTGCCAGCGGTTCAAATTCCTAAAACATTACAAGAATTTGAAAACTTGATTAAGGAACAAACACAACCTTTCATAGTTTCAATAGGAGAAGAAGTTAATGAGATATTTGATAAAGTTGCCAGTTTGAAAAGAAAAGATTTTAGTTTTTATCAAATTGGTAAAGAGTTGACTAAAGAATTGAAGAGTGTTTTCCCCAAAGTCGATTTGAAAAAAGCTGGTTATTTAGTAGTTCACCCAAACCAATTTGCCGAAGAGATATCGAAGATCGAAGATGTCAAGGACGTTGATAGCTTATCTGATTTCATCAACGTTGAAACCGTTCCATACTTTGGAGATATCAACAGAGATACCTACATGAAATACATGACTTCACCATTACCAATTGCGTACTATTTTTACAAAACTCCAGAGCAAAAAGAATCTATTTCTCAAAAATTGGCTCAATTGGGTAAAAAATTCAGGGGTAAATTAAACATTGCTGGATTGGACGCGTCATTATACGGTAGACACGCTGAAATCGTCAACATGGACCCAGAAATCTTACCATTTTTTGCTATACATCACATCAATGATAATAAGAAATACGGTATCAACCAAACTGAATATCCAGAAGGACCAAGTTTCGAAGTGATTGAAAAATTCGTTGAAGATTATTTCAATGATAAATTAAAACCAATTATCAAATCTGAACCATTACCAACAGAAGAAGAAATCAAAAACCAATCAGTTACAAAATTGGTTGCCCATAATTATAATGATATTGTCAAAGATTCATCCAAAGATGTTTTTGTTAAATATTATGCTCCATGGTGTGGACACTGTAAAAAATTGGCTCCAACTTGGGAAGAGTTGGCTTCTTTTTACCAAGATTCAGACGTTGTTATTGCCGATGTTGATCATACCAATAACGATGTCGATGTCCCATTTGAAATCCAAGGATATCCTACCTTGTTATTATTCCCAGCAAATGGTGAAGTTGATGAAAAAACAGGTATTAGAAAACCAATAGTTTTTGAAGGTCAAAGAGAATTGGATTCCTTACTTGAATTTGTAAAAGAAAAAGGTGCATTGAAAGCCGAAGGTAAAAAAGTTGAAGCTGAAGTAGTACAAGAAGGAGAAGATGTTGTTCAAGATCATGATGAATTATAGATTATGTACTCCATATTTTAACTAATTTATCGTCGCTTACACTTGCCCACATTTTACCATAATCTTTACCTTTTATAACCCCACCTCTGATATTCCAATCAACAGCATTACACAACTTCAGGTGAGCTTTAATACGTTTGATTAGTTGTCCAGTGCTCAATTTCCAAAGGTAGATTGAACCATCGTATGAGCCACTGAGTACCAACTCCTCTTGTTGAGATTCCTCATTGAGGTAACCAAATGTGGATCGAATTATAAATGTAGATTGCATATGACCGAAAAATTTTCGATATAAAATAGGTTTATCATGGGTGATTTCCCAAACTTGTAATTCTTCAGGTGCAAAGCTGATGAGAAGATATTTCCCATTTGATGAAATTGAACACGATGTGATTCTCCCTTTCAAGGAATCTTTTAGATTAATACTGGCAAGTTTTCGTGTGGTACTTTCCTCATTCAAAATATCTGGGATGGTGTAAAAATGCAACTGACGATCATTATTGGCTGTTATTAAGATTTTCCCATTTGGAGTAATTGCCAAGTCATTTATTCTATTGAAATTATTTTCCATATTTTCAGATTCCTTCATTGAAACATCCTCTGACGAATCAGTCTCCTCTTCTTCATCCTCTATATTCCCATAGAAATCAAATAATTCATTTCCTTCACAATCGAATATTTTTAAAAACTTATCTGGACTTCCAATAACAAACTGAGGAGTTTTGGAATTGGGGCTGCGTTTATTTTTTGGTAAAAATTCACAGCTCCAAGTCTTAATGTCCTGGCCTAAAGTGAAGCAAGATACCAAATTGAAATCATTATTGTCAATGGTGGTGGATCTTGTATACCTTTTTTTACTTATATCCCCGATTGACCAAACGCGTATGACAGTGTCCAAGCAACAACTGACGATATAACGTTCACTTGGATCCCAGCAGCAATAAATTATCGCTTTTTTTTTACCCCCTGTCGGTTTAGTGCTATATTGAACAAAACTTAAAGATTCTTGATGTTGAGTAGGTTCTAATATTTTGATCAATTGGAAATTGTTGATCACATCGTATAATATCAACCGTCCATCTAATGAGCCAGTCACCATATATTTCCCACTTGGTGAGAATTTCACAAACCACACTTCGTCTTGATGATAGGTTAAAGTATGTAATAAAGAATGCGAGAAATTGTTTTGAAAATTTATCGTAGGTATTGATTCACTTCTCTTATCGTGTTGTGTTCTGGGTGGTAGGTAAAGCGGGGATTGTATTTGCTCGTATTTGACAGCTTGTTCAATAATCGTTGACAAACTTGGAATGTCATAAGTTATAGGTGGATTCTTGAAGAATTTATACATTAGAAAACTTTGAAAATCATCAACTTGTAGATTGAATTGGATACTTGAATTGTTTAATAAGATTGTAGACTCATTTTCTCTATTTAACTGTTTGAGAATTGCGATATCTAGTATGTTTGAAAATTCAAATAAATTCGGTAGTTGATCCAAGATTGGCAACAACTTATAAGTCAAATAGTTTAATTGATCTGATTGATTGGGCAAGTTGAATCTACGGATAAAGTATAGCATCAACATAATCAATTCGTGAACATGATCACCATCATAATTCAACAACTCTGTAAACTCTTGATCCGGTTGATCAATCAACTTACTTAAATAGTCATCCAATTCGTCATAGTTGGAATTATGGAATTTGTTGAAAAACCAAGTGGAGACAGTATTGTCCTGTGATTGCTGAATCAATTGATTGGAAACATCGGCATAACCTAACTCTTGTAATGACTTTATAATTAGTTGAAGTTTAAATTCATTAGACATGACTGATGTCGATTTAATATTGTCATTCATTTTGTGTCTATCTCCAAATTACATAAGCGGTTATATGGTCAAAGTCGGAAATGGAATAACAACCAAACAAGGGTGCGGCACTACCCTCAATGGTAAACACGAAAAAGAACAACACAACTGACTCATCCAGTTATAAGAAACTATGCTTTAGCATTTAGAACCAAACGTTGGTCATTCTCAGCCGCTTTACTTCTACGATAGAAAAATCGTAAATCGTTACTTTGGATCTAAAAATAAATTCCATCTGTTTGGAGGCAAAAAATATAATCTATATAAGTATTTGCCCCCCAACCAACCACGTTCCCAGCTTTTGCATGCTATATACACCTTGGGAATCCTCAATTATATGTAGCCATTCATGGGTAAAAAACGGTCTAGATTATCAAAAGTTTGTGATTTCTGCAAGAGGAGAAAAGTCAAGTGTGATTTAGGTAATCCATGTTCCACCTGTGTCAAATATAAGAAATCACCGTGTGTTTATAGTGAAACTAATCATTTGGTGGATCAAAGGTCATCTAGTGATGAACTATTTTCGTCGTCTTCTAATCGATCATCAACTTCAACCAACTACTCATCAGTGCAACAAGAATTAACTTATTTGAAAGAAAAAATTTTACTGTTGGAAAACTCAGTCACCAATGTGAGTCCTCACGAAATATATTCACCAATAGATTTGAGCTCACCAGAGAAATTGGATTCTCTGATGATGGTGGGTCATAATCCATACGACAATGACTATGAATGTTATAACTTTTATCAAGGATATTCTGCTACTCATCAGCGAGACCCATTGAAAAGAAAAAATTTTGGTCCTTTGGCTTGGATTACATTGTTGAAAGTGGATAATGCTTTAAGTCAAACTTGGAAAGACTTGGTTATGATTAAAAATGAATTTAAGTGCGAAGATATTATTGCAAATGATAAAGATGCAACAGGGAATAATGACGATTTTAATGAGAAAATCAAAAATGAAGAAATTGATATTAAACCTTATAGAGATATGGAATTCAAGCAGCAACCTCCATTGAAAAAAACGGCTATTTCATTAGGATTAAGTTTTTATGAAGGTGGACTAGAGCAAGAATTAGAGTTGGTAGAGAAGATAAGATTAGTATTACCCAAGCAAAGAGTCATTTGGTTGTTGTATAAACGATTTTTCACTCATTTGTATCCCGCAATCCCCTTTATTGACGAAGTTGTATTCAAAAATCAAATTGAAAAGTTGATTGGTTACGAGGATGATCAGGAGGTTAAAGTCCTGGTAAAGGTTGAAAAACGCTTGGACTTTGCTAATCTCGGAATATTGTTATTGATACTACGTTTCACTTACATATCGTTGTTTTCCTACGACTCAACAATAAATGAGATCAATTTTCACTCAAATGATCCTTCACCAGAGCCCCAGCGCATAAAATATTTGCTCAATAATCCTATAGGTATAGACTTGGTAACTATTTCCCAACTATGTTTAAATCAATTTAATACTATGAGAAACGCCAATATGACTTTGATGCAATTGGCATTACTAACAAGAATGTATCACCATTTAGCTCCCGAAGATGGTGATGGTATTGATGGTGGTGATGCTAGAGTATTCAACGCAACATTGATTCAAATGGCTATGCAGCTAGGACTACATAGAGAACCCGATCCTGAAATTCACACCGATGAAAAGATGAATAACATAGGTAGAAAAATATGGTACTACGTTATAATTTATGACTTCAATGATGCTTTGTCGACTGGGAATCTACTTTCAGTTGCTCCAGATTCATTTGATACTAAACTTCCATCTTATAAACTTGGTAATGAAAATGTCATAGATGTTGAAATGGAAAAAATCACTTGTTCTTGTTTTCCCAATTTTGAAACATCATATGAGCCTTTGTATGAATTGTTCAACATGATGTTTAAGGTGAAGAAAAACGTCAACATGAAGGAAATGGCTATCAAATTAGAGCAATTAGAATGTCAGTTTAGCTCAAAGTATCAAGGATTAACTACAACCTATGATTTCAATCTCGATCAAATGGAACTCATACCAAGTACATTAAAATTGAAGATATATTTCACGTCAAACTACTGGTTAGCTAGCATATATCTACATATCTTCAATTATTATGAGGCAAAAGGAAGTTACAAATTGGCATATTATTATTTAAAGAAAATCTTTCTTGTTGTGGTTTATGAAGTCATGCCTTTCTTTTGTGAATGTGTTTCACATAATCGAAATATTTTCAAAAATTCAATTGATTTGATTGTTACACCCAAATTTATTTCAGTAGCTCATACGTCATTATTGGTGATTCATGGATTATTCATAAGATTAAGACATAGTGCTGAAAGGTCTGCGTTTGTCAATGATTATAGGTATCAACTTCTAATCAAGTGCTGTGATTTACTAGCGAAATGCCGCGATATATTTCGAGACTGCGTGGGGAGATTATCGCACCGCTATTATTATGCATGGAGAATTACAAAAGCACAAAATTTTCTTAGCACGGTTATGACGGACGATTATTTTAGAGATAGATTTAAATCTGATGTCAATTTGGACTGGTTCACAATTGACATGTTGAGAGAAATTGATTTTATAATGGAAAATGCGTTGAGTAAGATCAAACCAAACGAGACGAATTATAACACATTCACTGCTCCAGAAGTTCATGACTTCAAGTCGAATCCTGAAGTAGATAATGTATGGTTACAGTTGATGAATCATAATAAAAATGAACCAAATTTCAATTATTTAAATGATCCAATAAGTCAAGAGTTCACCTTTGATCCAATTGATTTGAATCAAGGTTTATTTGAGAATTTCCCCATAGACGAATTGTTTAAAGATTTCTCATGATGTATATATATAACAACTTGTATATAGAAATTTTATTGACTAGTATATTTTTTTAACAATTCACTCAAAGTTTGCTCGTCCCCTGCCAACAAATTTTGATCCCAGTCAGCCACTAAAGGCGCTTTGAAAACATCAAAGGGTTGAGTGTCAATATTTGATTTTCCTTCTTCCAATTTATTGAATGTCTCATAAATCATTTCGTACTCACTTGGACTAAAGGTTTTATTCGACCAATCAATTCCCTTGACTGTGATTGATTGGCCATGGGTGTCACAAAAATGAGTTTGTCTATCGTTTAAAAATGGAAAGCAATTGTGCAATATAGCTTTACTCTGTTCGTTTTTCAAAAACTTGTCGATGAATAATCTATACTGGTCGTAAGTTGGCATTTTACCTTTCATTAAATCTATTTGGAAGTCATATTTCGGCTTTTCGGGCAAGGTCTCGTATGTCTTTTCTAAGATATTGTAAAGTTTGTTTGATAATGGGATCTTGGCATTGTGGAAAATGGTGATTGTAGCTGGACTGTTCTGTAAACTTCTGAATAAAGACATGACTGGGGAAGACAAAAGCAACTGATACTATTCTTATCGGGAGTGAGACACACCAGAAAAAAAAAAGTAAGTAACAATATCAGTGACAGACCCGATATGTGTCGTTTTATGATCTACAAAGGTAAAGAGCCGATGGTTCTTGCCGATTTATTGACCAAACCTGCTCATTCCATCATCAACCAGTCATTTGATTCCAGACTAAGACTAGACTTGAGAAATCCTATCAATGGGGATGGTTTTGGGGTGGGCTACTACACTGAACACACACCGTGTTGTTTCAAAGCAATAACACCAGCTTGGAATAATGTCAATTTGGAGAATTTATCAAAATCAACAGAGAGCAATTTGGTATTTGGACATGTACGTGCATCGACTCAAGGGGTATTATCTGAGACTAATTGTCATCCGTTCATGCACAAGAATATCATGTTTATGCATAATGGTGGGATATCAAAGTTTGATTTGATCAAGAAAAAGTTAATCAATTATATTGACGATGAATTTTTTTTACTCATACAAGGTTCCACCGATTCGGAGTGCTGTTTTGTATTGTTTTTGCATATATTAAACCAACTAGGTTATAGTGAAGGACACGTACCACATAATATTTTGAAAAAAGCATTACTACAGACAATAGGTTTATTGAGAGATTGGCAGTGCGAAGTTACTAATGAACCTAGTTTGATGAATTTCGCGGCTACAGATGGAAGATCGGTGGTGATTAGTAGATACATCACTTCTTCATCAGATGAGGCTGCGAGTTTGCATTTTTCAACTGGCTCTAAATTTTACGAATACAGTTCGGGGTTATTCAGGATGGAACGATTAAACAGAAACCAAGACGTGATATTGGTTTCGTCAGAACCACTAACTTTTGAACGAGGCGATTGGTTATGCGTGCCGACAAATACAATCATTACCATAACTAGTAAGAATACTATTCTTATGCATCCGATTGAAGATCAATTTTATAACAACAACGAAAGATCGTCTGGTTTGGCCATGAGTAAAGGTTTAATGAATGTATATTAACTATTACTTGAGGACCTCGTTAGAGAATTCTCTTCGTCATCATCATCGTCATCATCGTCATCACTTGAATCATCCTGTGGGGTGCTTGTCAATTGTTGTTGCATGTAATTTAGATTTTCATCCTCAAATACTAGACCAGTCTTAACCTCCTCGATTATCTCTCCTAATCCTTCTTCAAATGTATCTTCATCTCCACCTAAAATCGCATTGTATTTTTCCCTCGTATCGTAAAGCACATGTGAGACATAATCCTCCCAAACCTCGCTTTCAACTTTTTCATTGATCAAATCAAAGGAGTTTGGATATAATTGTACAAACTTGACAACTTCTTCTGCTATTAAAGTTAAATGTCCCATGAACCCAAGTCGTAATCCATTTGTTTTTTCGTAATCATCACATAGTTTTTGTCCTTCTATGATTTTATTCGTTAAATTCCCCCTGTCAAATAAATCTATCGATAAGTATTTATTGTATCCAATATCCATTGAGCCGTTTAATATCTGCTGAACGATATCAAACACCACATTATGAAGAAAATTGTTCCAAGGGAACTTGAAAAACATCGATAGAATGTTACTAATTATTTGGGTATCATATAATGCAATTTTGAGAAAATCTCCAATTACTGGGTCATTTCGAATTTCTTCTTCTGTTTGATTTAAACTTTTTTCCTCATGCTCTTTAGTTTCATGATCCATTACTATCACTTCATTATATTTGAAACTCACAGGATCGAATTCTTTCATTTTTTCCCTCAATTCATCACGTTCCACCACAACTTCAAAGCCTTTTGGATCATTTAACAATGCCATGTTTGAGCAATGCAATAATTCTGCAATGAGCTCACATATTTTGAATCTTTCAAAACCCAAAGGTTCTATATCACCAAATGGGGTTTTCAATTTTGATTCATTTTCTTTAATTAATAGTTTGTTGAATTTGTCTATATTGCTGCCAAATACTTTCAATAAATGTCCAAGGTATATTGGATCTCTTCCAGTAGGAGGATGAGATTCCAATGTGATATATAATACAGGTAAGACATCATAGTCTGAATTGTTTTTTCTAATGATTTCTATAATTATCCCCACCCCATTTGCCAAGGCGTAGCCCCCTTGTAACATTTTGTCGCACAACTTCTTCATTGATGCCTCGCTAACTAATTCTCTCGTCAATTCATTTGGTCCAATGCAGCTATTATCCGTAGATGAGTTTGCACTTATGGTTATTATTGCTTTTATGACATCCAGAGACTCTTCTAAATTGTCTAGAAGATTCTGTATTAAATTTTGGTTTTGTAAAAAATCAATCATTCCAGTTGAATTGTCTGGTTTATCTATGGATATCAATTTGAGAAGAAAATCCATTAATGGGGGATTGGATAAATGTTTGATAAATTTTTCAACCAAATTGGGTTGATTTTCTATCAAATAGGTTATAGTTTCATCGCATTTCATATCTAGTAAATGTTCCATAATTTTCATAAAATAAGTTGATAAATTGATTTCCAATGGCGTGTCTAATAAATTCCATAATTTATTTAGACTAGGAATGGATTCCATGACTGTATCTGTGAGTGACCATACATCAGCACTCAAAATTTCAGTAGCCAATGTAGCCCTTTTGTTTTTAATGTCCTCTAGACTTTCTTCTTGATTCTCTTCATCTTCCTCTTCATCATCATCATCTTCTTCGAGATACTTTTTTCCCTCTTCTTGATCACCCTCATCATCCTCATCTTCATCATCATCTTGTTTGACTTCCTCCTGCTTATTTTCTTCTACTTCTTCTTTCTTTATCTCTTTATCTTCAGGTACTTTACCCTCACTTATAACAAGATCAACTAAATATGTTATCACTGTTTCTTGTCTTAAAAAATCAAGCAATACAGGATTATTGCTTAACAATTCCTGTAGCAAGTCATTTTCATTCAACAATTTCAACATAGTTTCATATTGATCCTCGTCTTCATTCTCTAATAGATTGGATATATTAGATAATGATGTAAAACCATTACTAAACTTCCAAAACGACCCTGACATTGTAAAACAATTTTTCAATTGTTGTTGATTGAAATCTGAACAAAGAAAAATAAAAAAAAAGAGAACCAAATTGAATTGAGAAAAAAAAAATTACTTAATAAAAATTTTCATTATTATGTTCAAACGATTCCTAGCTACAGCCACCAATAACACCAATTTACTAAAACTATCTTCAAATGGGTCAAGAGACCTATATGCAATAGCGAATATCAAAAATTTCCCGTATCTTGTGAGAAAAGGAGACTTGATATATCTCCCATTTAAGATGAAAAATATTGAAGTTGGTGATATGATAAATTTGAAGAAAGTAACCACGATAGGGTCACCAAATTACACATTGAATGAACAAGACGGTATATCGCCTGATATATTTGATGTCAATGCAAGTTGTGTGGAGATAACTAGGGAACCTGTAAGGGTCAAGATCAATAAAAAGCAAAGGTGTAGACGAACAACGAGGATATATGATGAGCCATACCAGACTGTAATTAGAATCAACGAATTGAGATTGAAGTAGAAATTCTGTAAATATATGAAATTTTAATTCTGACTGAGTTTTGTAAAAAAATTGACTCTCTTTCTTCTCTCTTTTTTCAGATTCTTTCCATAAAACTATGTTGTCACGTTCAGTTGGACAAAGAGCTACATTGTTAGCCACTAGGTGTTATGCATTATCCTCGAGAGCCCAATCATTAATCTCCAAGCCAGTTTCGGAAGTCGACCCTGAAATGGCTGAGATTTTGAATCAAGAAAAGATTAGACAAAAGTCATCCATTACATTGATCCCATCTGAAAACTTCACTTCCAAAGCTGTTATGGATTTATTAGGATCAGAAATGCAAAACAAATACTCCGAAGGGTATCCAGGTGAAAGATACTACGGGGGTAATGAAATTATCGATAAAGCTGAGTCATTATGTCAAGAAAGAGCCCTTGAAGCTTTTGGTTTGGATCCAAAAGAATGGGGTGTCAATGTCCAACCATTATCAGGAGCTCCAGCAAATTTGTATGCTTATTCTGCTGTGTTAGAAGTTGGTGATAGAATCATGGGATTGGATTTACCTCACGGAGGTCATTTGAGTCATGGCTATCAAACTCAAACAACAAAAATTTCATTCATTTCTAAATATTTTCAAACAATGCCATATAGATTAAATGAGGAAACTGGTTTGATTGATTATGATACTTTGGAAAAAAATGCTGAGTTGTTCAGACCAAAGATCATTGTTGCCGGTGCCTCTGCATACTCAAGAATTATCGACTACAAAAGAATGAGAGCAATTGCTGATAAAGTAGGTGCGTATTTGTTATCAGATATGGCCCACATTTCCGGTTTGGTCTCGGCAAATGTCACAGATTCACCTTTCCCATACTCTGACATTGTTACCACCACCACTCATAAATCATTAAGAGGTCCAAGAGGTTCAATGATTTTTTTCAGAAAAGGAATTAGAAAAGTCACCAAAAAAGGTAAAGAAATTCCTTATGAATTGGAAAGAAAAATCAACTTTTCAGTATTCCCAGGTCATCAAGGGGGTCCTCATAATCACACCATTAGTGCATTGGCAGTTGCATTGAAACAATGTCAAGAACCAGAATATAAAGAATACCAACAGGATGTCATTGACAATGCCAAGCAGTTTGCCAAGGCTTTAGAGAGTAAAGGTTTTAAATTGGTCTCTGGTGGAACTGATACCCATTTAATTTTGGTCGATTTGAGATCGAGAAATATCGATGGTGCTAGAGTTGAAGCTGTTTTAGAAAGAATTAATATTGCTGCTAATAAAAACACCGTTCCAGGTGATAAATCTGCATTATTCCCATCTGGTTTGAGAGTGGGTACTCCAGCAATGACTACTAGAGGATTTGGTTTTGAGGAATTTGACAAGGTTGCAGAATATTTTGACCAAGCAGTTGAAATTTCCAAGGGATTAAAAGAACAAGAACAAGGTAAAGTACCAAAAGAGTTGTTGGCTTCGTTCAAACAATTGGCTGATCAAAGTGACAAAGTTAAGCAATTGGGTAAAGAAGTTGCAGCGTGGGTTTCGAAATATCCCGTCCCAGGAGATTTATAGTGAATAAACGCTACCATAGAAACTTGTAATTTTTCAATTCTTCATGAACAAACTCCATGTTAACAGGCATCTACAAGATATAGATAAGCCAACTTCTTTAATATCCTGGAGTAAAAACGGATTTATAGCATATGCTCCAACATCAATTGAATCAAAAGATAATTTGTTATTGACGTATCTATACAACGATGGGACTTCATCATGGCAATTAGCAGAACCCAAACCAATCAATGTTAAATTGGAGAACAATTTCGCATCAGTAATATCACTAGTGTGTTGGAGTACGCTAAGTACTGATTTGGCTGTTAGTGATGTATATGGAAATTTCTACATTCTACTATCAGGGGTGAAGTTAATACAAAAGAATGAAGCCTCTCCAAATTATGAATTAACAAGTTTCAACCACATGGAAATGATATACCGAGATATTATAAATCAAGACATTAAATCTGCAATCAACCCAAGTGCTTCTATCATTGCATTCAAGTGGTTAAATATTGAGAAACATCAATTGTTAAACAAACCTGCAAAATTAGAAAATAATGAGTATGTGTATGGCGTAAGTCAGTATCCGGCGTATGGTGCGACCCACCCCATATCCACTAAACAGGCATGTGTTGCATTGAGAAAGAATGGTCAATTTATTTTGTACTACCAAGGGGAGCACAAAGTTGAGTATCATAAAACAATGATAAACTTGGATGTCTCATTTGTGGACAAAGCATCAATAGGGTTTAGTGAGAAGGACATCATCATAACGATGTACGACTCATTACTGAACCAGGTAGTAACATATTTAGTGAAAATCGACTGGGGTTATCTTGTCGAATCAGCGAAGAAGCAAAAAGTGGACCCTCATTATCAAACTCCAAAAGAACTGCAGAAACCGCCTAAACTAACGAAAGTAAAATTGCATCAGATGATACCAGAAAATGATATAAGTTCAATTGATATAATATCTGTGACTGCTCAAAAGTCGCCCTTGAATTTGTTGATAAGCTGTAGTTCGACTATTTATCGATATCAAATTAAATCCTCCGTGCAATTGATTTCTGATGCGTTCCTCAAAAATAGCAATGACGAAGACAGTTTGACCCTACAATTGCAAGATAAATTAGTGAGAAATGGAGTAGTTCAGACGATACTTGCTTTTGATTCTCATATACTTATAGTGTACACAAATGGCTCGATTGACGTAATTGATTCCGAATGGAAGCTAGCTACTCAACAAACAACCATAACATCTTTTTTTGAAGCTGGGTGTACATTGCCTAAATTGAATCCGAATCTGGTCTTCGCTGTCTCGCCAAACATGGCCGCAGTAGCATATACAGAGATATACTCCAATGACAAATTGAAAATCGAGCCATTGGTGAAGCAAAATTCCATTGATATTGCCTTTGCATACAGATATGCTTATTCGTGCTATACTAATAGCTGCTCAGATGACTTATTGTTACTCGTTGATGAAGAAGATGCTAATCAATTGATAAAAGAGTGCCACAAAGCTTTGAGTTTTCAATCGGACTCATTTAACAAGGATTCAGCAGACAAACTATTATCCAATCCTCCTTTACAAAAGCTATTATCATTGCAGTATACTCTAGGAAGTCAAGTTGCAGGAATCGTATTGAATCTAAGAAGCACTAGTTTTGCCATCATGTTTACATTATCAAGTATTTATCGACAACTTTCAAAAAAAAAAGAGGATGGTTTGCAGGACGAGATGACAAGAGCTGAGTGTATCCTTTCGTTGATCGGTAACGTTCAATGGTTGGTGGATTTAATTGCTTGTATCACGCAAGAACTACATCAATTAACACTCAAAAACACAACCCACAATGTAGCATTACCATTATTGATTAACAAAATCCCAAGATTGTTTCTAATGTATGCCATATCTTCAATGGGCAAATTCTATGAAATTATTAAAAAGTTCCATAATGATGTGAATTTATTAAAGCCAATGAAAGAATCATCAAATCGGTTTTTCCTAATCTATGATCCAATCTTATTTCAAAATTTTCAGAGTTTTCTCCTATACATAGATGCATTGATCACGAAACAATATAATCAAAAAGAGGAACTCATAATTAACCCACAAGTTGATCAGGAGATCCAAAAATCTATCTTAGAACGATTCAGTTTGATCAATTCAAAGGAAAATAAAATCAGAGAATTATTTCTATACGATACTAGTGCTTTGAGTGACTCAACCATCGACGGATTGAGGAAAATTGTTATAAACAATGATAAAGTTAGAAGATGTACGAGATGTCGGGCTATCTCCTTAGTGAAAGATCCTTTGGTCTATGACCAGAGTGTACCATTATGGACAATGGTATTTCATAGGAACTGTATTTGTGGAAATACGTGGGTAAATGTATAAAATATTTCTTAGTTTGAATGGAAACAGGTGTTATTTTCATACAAAATATCCTAAAACCATAGAATATTAATAAACTTAAACCTCAAGCTTTACCCGAGTCTTAGAGTGATAATCCCTATGGTACTACTTTTAGCCATGTGAGTAACACTCTAATCAAAGAAAACTAGTGTTAATACTAAATTCAAGCATTATATGAGATTTTTTTTTGAAATGACTTCACCAAGTCAGTTAACTTACTACAAGTTAGATCTCTTTTTATGCTCGGAATCTATTAGGTAGAGTAGAATCGGAAATCTCTTCACTTGGTTTGTAAAAACTTACTTCCCAAGATAGATGTATCTGTAATGGTGACGCAATATCTAAAGTTGGTGAAATTAGTTGAAACATAACCATTAATTTAATTCACTTGACGTTCTATTACATACCTGAGTTAGAAGTTCAAACTCAATTGCATCAGCTCAGTTGTTACGTGCCCGGGGTGCAAACCAAACAATAAAGTTGAAGCAGAGTACAAAATAAGTTCTTTTTATACTTCAACAATTCTATGTCCTATTGGTAGATAGTGGTCAACCATCGAAATTGATTTTTATTTGAATGAAATGTACCCTTACATACTGCTAAATCGACAATTACGGTTCACCATAGCATAACCTGAGTTTTTGGGCCTAAGGTGTCAGAATGAAATCTCTCGAGTGGTCTCTTTGCCATTCTGTTATATTGATTTGTGCCCTAAATAAGGTGAACATATCAACATACGTTGTGTTTTACGGAGTCATTATTAGCAGGTGCCATTTTAAACGGCTCTGCAAGTCAAAATATAATTTCAATTACGTTAAATTAAGGTGAATCCAAGGCAAGTCGATTTAAAGTTTGTGATTTGGCTCAAGATCTTTAAGAAATTACTTATTTTGAGACATTGTTGATCTTTCAAATTCGAATAGTCAGCAAAGTATTAAAATGAATCAGCTTACAAGATTAATATTTCTTGAAGACCAAACAGTCCGAAACTTGACTTCATTGCTTCACATTGAAATGAGTTCTATTACATCTTACAGGCAATTCGAATGGTAATCGTAGAAGACTCAGGTCCATGTGCCTCAAATGAACGATAGGTGTAATTGGTCGCATGGTAAATAATTTTGCAACGCTAATCGTTGAACACACGGTTAAAAAATAGAGCTGAGTAGTTTTTCAAATGGCATAATAGTTTTATTTTCATGTTTAATTCTACTGGAAGCCGTTGGATACTTCATTCTTGAAGGGTTTATTGGTTTTGTAGCTACCTTTTTTAAGAAGACTATCAAATTCAACGAGAAAAGGTAAGATCAAAGCAAGTCGAATCGAAGCTTAATTTGAGACGGTTTATAAAGAAAGAATCTTCAAATTTACCATATTTAGGGTTTTGTCGATAACAACTTGAGAACAGTCAATAAGATAATAAATTCAGTACAAAGTTACATTAACTGTCTTAAGATCATCTTAGCAAAAAATTATAACTTCATTTGCATAGATAGAGCTAAATCAAGATTTTTTAGGCATAGCATCAATATCAAACTTCGTGGGACTTTTTTTAGATAAACAATTCATCGTATTTATTAGACAATTTCCATATGGTTTCCATTTAAAACTTTTCATCATTCTGGAATAAGAATATAAACTACTAGAGATATTCGCATCGATTTTTATTGTTATAAAGGTTAGCACTTCATAAATAAATGAAGTTGATGGTATATCATGGTCGAAGAAACCAAATTTATAGGTTCAGTCGCCCAGAATAATTGTACTCGAGGCGGGTATTTTCTCTCAGCACTAGGGAATTTGGATTTTCAAACGAGAAATTTCCCTTGAACGCGACTAAATTTTTTTTTTATGCCCAAAGCCACCTTTTCACTGATGTTTGAAGCGTCGACTTTTTAACTACAAATTTTGAGCTTTAAATATCCATTTCGTTTTGAATAGAATACAATTCATACTTCATTGTTTTTGCTGAATATAACTCGTGAGAGCTGGTAGACGTTAAGCTATATTTTTCACAACAACGTTTGTTATTACTGAAAAAAAAAAAGCCTCGCGCTAATTATAGTAAAAGGTTTGGGACTCTTATCTATGGAATTTTGTTTATTTGAATCCCTGGTTGCTCTGAATTTCGATGCACAGAAACCAAGCACAGTATATGAAAAATGAAACAAACGTGGGTGGTGCTTTTGATTTTGAGTGTAGTGACAAATGTTCTATGTTCTAATCTGTCGAATGTTGTAGAGGGAAATGTGACTAAAAATCAATTGTTCACAAAACTCGACAACAACACACTATGCTATGTACAATTATTTGGGGTAGGCATAAGGGGCTTTCATAATCTTGTTGATTACAAGTGGGGGATTCAAGAGATTGTTGATACTCCACCGCTTTTGGTAATAGCATCAGAGCAATACATTCCAGACTTACTTTCCAGTGATGAAGTGCACAGAATATCAGAAATTGCGCAGCACCTAACTAAGTATGATAAAAATTATGATTATTGTGAGTTTTTTAGATAACGGATTCGATTGGTTCCGCATAAACGTGAGTTTGTTGAAAAACGGGCAAGGCTCATCAAAAATATTGATGGTTCTCCTGCAATAGAGAGATCACATTCACAAGTTGACAGTGAATTCCAGGAGCATATTGCAAGTATTACACTGCAGGACGAACTAAAGCACAAATTACATTACTCGCAAAATTCAAATATACTAAGCAATCACATGAGCCAGTGGTGCGTTGTGCTCGCCTCTAGCTTGCTAAAAATAGGATAACGTAATGCTTTGAGAAATGTAGTAAAGTGTTACAGTGAAATGGTTTTTTCTCAAACTGATATCAAGTTTCAGCGAGATAACAATCTCTACCAGAAACACTAATTTTGGTCTCTAAATAGATCAATTAACTCTTTTGATTTTAAATCTTTCAAGTATTAGTGTTACACTTAAATATATTATTCAACTAATAAAATGAGTCTAGGCTAACAAAACAAGAAAGGTAAAAAATTCATTGATTCATTCGCCCGAAAGAAAATATCTCCATGGCGTTCACTTTAGCTCTCAATACTAAAAATCATAATTTTCAAACTAGAATTTTTGTCTTAGAAGCAAATTAGATCTTTTTTTCCTTCCCGACCGCATTCCATAATTGAAGTATTGGCAAGTTTATCAAAACAAATTGATCGCGCAAATATGTTTTATTCGGCCCTGAAGTTTTTTTCAACACCAGTTGCAAGTCTATTGAAATGCCAAACAGTTGGACCACAATCTTTGCACTGCGACTTCCAAAATTTGAAATAATACGCAAAACTTCAATAAAATAATTTTCAATTTCATTTTGATTTCTAATTAGACGTTCAAACACTGAGTCTTTGCCTGAAAATCGTAACTATATTATTGCTTACGAAGTTTTTAATATACTGTCAACTTCTCTAATAAAAGTTTTACTAACCCAGTAGCGAGTAATGTATGAATTTGGAATTAAATGTTTTTTCAATTTAGCATGCAATGAAATGTGTTATTGTAATGCAACAGAATCACAACTATATTCGTCAAAGTCAAGATCTACAATGCTTACTTTAGTTTTATACGTTGCCAATTTAAACTCGCATTTATTTAGTTTTATTCATTCTGAAATGAATTTTCAAGGGTCGTACTCACTCAATTTTTTTTTTCATCTATTGTTGCGGTTATTTACTCATCATAAATCGATCTACTTACTCATAACAAAACTTTTCAACGATAAAAGATATCTATTTAACGTTACCTACAGAATTAATAGACCTTTTAGATTTTATACGTGGTCATTTGACTGAAGTTATTCGAGAATCGAACCATCATGTTGTGAATTTTGAAGCTATGCCTAGTAGACGTGGCGCCTGAAACTACAGCGTTTCGATTTATATAAAATAGTCTCAAGACTAGCTTCAGGTATCTTTTGTATGTGGGCTACTAATAGTTTGTTTCAAGTCCTCAACTTATTACTGTTGTCAAATTTTAGCAAAAGGATATTTATAAAAGAAAGATCTAAATACAGACTGGCATGTGGGATATCACCTAGGATAATTTTTCAACACGAAGAAATTTATCTTCATTACGAGTGTATTTTTTTTCAACACCAGGGTTTTTTTTTCAACACGAAGGTTTTTTTTTTGAACACGAAGGTTTTTTTTTTGAACACGAAGGTTTTTTTTTTCGAACACGAGTGCATTTTTTTTGAACACGAAGATTTTTTTCTTCAACACGAGTGCATTTTTTTTGAACACGAAGGTTTTTTTCTGCAACCCCAATGGTTTTTTTTTTTCAACACGAGTGCATTTTTTTTGAACACGAAGGTTTTTTTTTTTGCAACCCCAATGTATTTCATTTCAACACGAGTGCATTTTTCTTCAGCACCAGGGTTTTTTTTTTTCCAACACGAGTGCATTTTTGCTCAACACGAGAGCATTTTTTTTGAACACGAAGGTTTTTTTTTTTGAACACGAAGGTTTTTTTTTTCAACACCAATTACGAGTCTACTGTGATGCCAAAAAGTGGGACTATGATCGTGGAAATAAAACTTCACAATTTCGATGGAATAATTATCAACTTCAACTTGATTGCAAATCAGACGTTCTAATGGAATAACTTCGTTCAAAAATTGTTAGAATATAGGTGCTTTTAAAGTTTGAAATTAATGAAATTTCTACCTTCTAATTTTTCGAAATTGAAGAAATATTTTTTGATAATTTTCATTTTAATTTTTTTTTGTTTATTTGCGAAAAATTGATGAAATTCGAAATTTATTCATTGAATCGTCCACAACAATAATAAAATTTTATCAAAAGTCACTTTAAATGATGAGAGGCAATAAACTACAGAACAATACACCTACACAAGTGGTTTTCACTTCGATAAATGCAGTTTTCAAAAACGATGCCGTGCGTAAAAACGAATAGCGTCCTTTGTGTTGCGGCATGGATGTTTGCACAAATTGACGATTTGCGTTTCTTTTCTGTGACAATTTGCATTTTTTTGCTTTGAAAAAAACCAAAATTAAAATTTGCGAATTTTCAAATTACAATTTATCATTTTTTTGCATTTTTTTCAATTTTGTCAAAAATCGTGATAGTTGGTGAGATTATTTATGTGAAACATGTCTCACGATAAAATTCATCTCAAATAAGGTGACATAAGCCACTGACTGATGTATAAATAGTTGAGCTTTGGGATTGATTATTTTGTATCGGGCCTTGTTTTTCTTTTTCAACACGAGTGTATTTTTTTTCAACACCAGGGTTTTTTTTTCAACACGAAGGTTGTTATTTTTCAACACGAAGGTATCTTTTTTGAACATCAGGGTTTTTTTTCTCAACTCGAGTGCATTTTTTTTGAACACGAAGGTTTTTTTTTTGAACACGAAGGTTTTTTTTTTGAACACGAAGGTTTTTTTTTTCGAACACGAGTGCATTTTTTTTGAACACGAAGATTTTTTTCTTCAACAC